>CAUYSK010014097.1:0-11492 GCA_963575035.1 Avahi laniger | reverse complement strand
GATGGGTATGCCAACCTCAACGCGTCCTTCCTGGCCGATGGAGAAACGAACAGCCAGTACATCTCTTTAGTTCAGATCTCTATCAGCACTGATCTCCTTATCCAAGCTTTTCCTTTTCCCTAGGCTCCCATTGCTGTGCGGCTGGGCAAAGTAGCCATTGACCGAGGAATAGAGGTGAGAGGGTTTGGAGTTGGGACTTGGGTCCACTGAAGTCACTCATGGGTGGGACAGTGTTTTTATGGCTCAGATTGACAGCACAGCTGGAAAGAACTCAGGAACTGGACTCTTCTAACAGATTCTGACCTCTTTCTCTGTACCCCCATTTACCCATCTCCAAAATGGGAAGTCTGGCCAGATGATTTTGTTTACATTTTATCCTCTTCCCCTTGGACAGAGGAGGAAATTGAGGTTCAGAAAGGGTAAGTGACTTGCCCAAGGTCACAGAGAAAGTAGAAAGGATCCAGGTCTGTATGGCACCCAGTGAGTGTTGTGGGGTCCGTGCTGGTCGCCAGTAACGTGGCCGCAAGGGCAGGACTCAGGGTGATGCCTTGTGTGCAGCTAATCTATCCCTGGACATCAACTTACCATCAATTCACTCATCACACACTCAATCTAGACCTGAGCAGGGAACTGGGACATAGAGATGAGGTAAACATGATCACTGTCCCTAAGGTATGGAGGGGGCAAAAGACACAAATTACTAATAAAAGGTTAATGGTACTAAGCAGACACCTCAGAGAGGTTAAAGCTCTGCTGTCCCTATGACAGCACCATGTGGTTTCTAAACTTAATTAAAACATTCAGTTCTTCCTTCACGCTAATCAGAGTTCAAATGCTCAACAGCCACATGTGGTTAGCGACTACCATATTGGGCAGTGTTGGGTTGAAGAGTGTTTTCTAGAGTTGGGCCGTGGGGAAGGCTAACAATTCCAGAGAAAAGGAACAGTTTCAGCAAAACAGAGGTGTGTAAGCGAGCAGCTTGACTGACGGACGAGGGGAAGACAGCGCATGCCAGCTGGGAGCACGGGCTCCAGGTTCCAAGACCTGCTTTTCCACTCTGTTGTGAACTCTGACAAATTACGTCACCTTTCTGGTTGTGTGTGTGGTTTTTTTCCTCCATCCAGCCCAAAATGTCAATACTTCACCTTTCTGTGCCTCACATTTCTCAGCCATATGACAGGGATTATAACCCTTGTTGTGAAAAGTAATGAGTTTACACACATATGTACGTGGTACTTCTCTTAGAACGGTGCTTACAAGTAAGTGCTAGTCAGCGTAAGACTTGGGCCTAGAGGCTGGAGAAATTGCCAGAGGCCAGCTCATAAGGGCCCAGGCCTTTTTCCAGGGGGCAGGAGCCTGGCTAGCAGCCAGATGGGAAGGAGGAACACTGGCTGTGGACTCCTGTTCTCCCACCCGGCTCTGGCAGGATGTCTCAATCTGCAGGCTGTGTCAACCCTCCTCACAGCCCCCATTTCTCCCAGCTAAACTGTCAACACAGGCTGATTCAAGGATCACGTCTTTCTTGCAGGTGGACATTGCATCGGGGATGGCCATTGAAGGGATATGCTATGCCCAGGTATGTGGCTGCTGCCAGTCCATGCATGCTTGTTAACAGAGGCGGGGCCAGAGTTGGGGGACACTGTATAGTACAGGACCAATTTAGAAGGTTCCTCCCAACCCTAACAGTCTCACTGCATGCCACCTCCTAATTAACCTGGAATGGTTCCAAGGGAGCCACCCTGCTTATCCCTGGGAATATTTCCTCAACCATTTGACGGTGGTACATCCCAGCCCATTTAGTGCCCAGAGAATCACAGGAGACCGCAGAGGTACTAAAACAGCTTCTGGCATTGTAGAGGCCAGGCTGGGCTGGGATGTCAAAGCTTAGTTACAGCCTGCTGGCCGTGTGTGTTCAATGGAAGGGCTATAAACCTGGGACTAACCTATTCAGTCTCTCACTCCTGGGTAAAAAAATGCTGGTCTCCAGGTTAACAAATATCCAAAACACTCCTAAGTGAGGGGTCTTGGGGCTTGCAGAACCTAGTGTGAACCACCTATATACCCAGATTCAAAGCCAGATTTCTTGCTGCAAAGGCTAGTCTTTCTTCTCTGCAGAGGAGCCTCATTATCAGACTGAGGCAGAAGGTAGGGAGCATCTGTAAACACATAAGCCGTGTGCAAATAGAGGCTAATGGCCATGGGACACAGATCCTACAGAGGCTGGCCCGCTCTCCCCAGGAGACCAAGGAGCCACTCATTATGCCTTTGCATGGCTCAAGACCAAAGTCCAGAAACAATGGAAACACTTGGATCCTGGCCTTGTCATGGACTGAACAAGCTTAAGCAACTCTTTTCGGGCCTGTAGCCCTGTTCCCCTCAACTTAATATTCTGTACATTGTTGTAGAACATCCCAACCCGGGACCGGCTAGAGGGCATGGCAGCCTTCAGGGAGAAGCGGCCCCCAAGATTTGTTGGAGAGTAACCCCCATTTAACCTTAAGCATGGGAGATGGATGCCTTTAAGAGCAGGATCCAGAAAGAAGCTGCAGCTGGATTGCCCTCACCATTTCACCTCTCTGGGCTTCTGTTTCTTCACAAGGACAACAATGGATATGAAATAATTGGCACAGTGCCTGGTACCTGGGTGCTGACTATACCACTTACTGCCACCTTCCTCATCCTCACCATGACTAATCGCTAGGTTGGATTTGCTTTGGAGAATGCCTGTCTCTCCTACTTGAATGATAAACTAAGGATTAAAATAGATCCCTCTGGGTTTTTGTATCATTGGCTCTCAGGCCCTCTCTCAATTATCAGGCACTCATGAGAGATGTCAAGAGATTTTGGGAAACCCATAGTTTCTTCCTCTGGATAAGAGATAATCAATAAACCCTGGTTATTGGGTGAGCACGTGTCAGCAGTCAGACTGCAGACCCTGGCTCTCTGCTAGTCACTTGCTGTGTAACCTTGGACAATTTGTGTAACCTCAGCTTCCTCATCTGCAAAATGAAAATGTTGTGAAGATTTTTTAAAAATAAAAACTCACGTTCAATAAATGTGTTCCAATTGTTAATTTACAATATTCTTGTGAGGACTAAATGGAATCATCACTGTGAAAATTTTGCGTAAACTATAGGGTGACAGGAAATCTTTCATGGCCTTCAGGAGCATTGAGAAGGGTGCAATTAACTTTGATGGAGAGAAGGGAGGATCAGGAAATGGGCAAGTAACATTGGAATTGAACCTGAGGATTAACAGGCATGTGAAGCAAAGAAGCCACCTAATGCAAACATCACGAGCAAAGGCGAACAGAGGATGACGCCCTTCGGAAGCAAAGAGAGGGCTGATACCTATGGCTATTGAGACTAATAGGGATCCCTCCTCTTGTATCAAGGCTACATTGTAAGCTGTGGCCGTGTGATCATTATCTAACTGGATCTGAGTTCTGGCTAAGCATCCTGAGCCTAGGCCTGGCCTAGAGTCACGAAATCATAAGCATGGACACATATGAATAACATCGTTGACTTGCTGCTAATACAAATATGCCCCAAGGTTATGCTTGTACCATGGATGGGAGAATAATACAGAACCAACCCAGGCCTTACAATCAGCACAGACCATACCAGCTAGGACTACTCAGCAAAGCAACCACCTTACTGAACTTCCTTTTTCTCATCTGTTTAGTAAGTAAAATGAAACTTACCTACCCCTGACAATTATTGTGAACAAGAAAAAAAGGGTGCCTAGTATAGACCTGGCCCTCAACACAGTGATTCCCACCTCACAACACATCCTCCCATTAGCAAAAGCCCAGATCTGATGACACAATGTTCCGAGGTACTAGAACCCAGGTCAGGAAACTCTAGATACCCTTGCTAGTATCATGCAGAAGAGTATGAGGAAACAGTGCAGTTTAAGGACTATTGAAGGAAATAGGTTACAAATCCTGCTTATCTAGTAGGACACTGGTAATAGTTTGGAACGTGATATTTTTTTTTTCCTTGATTCCAAAAGATGGTACATGGTACTCCAGTTAAGAGTCTGGACCAAGCTAGCTAAAAGCACAAAAATCTACTTCTAAGCTACGCTAATAATCAAACAGGAATTTACTTTTGTTTTTTGAAAAACTTAAACTTAAGAATAAATGATAAAACATGTTCATCAGTAGTCAATAAGGCAAGGAAGGAGTTCACACTCTATTCCTCAGAGCAGCATTGCAGAGGCCACAAACAAAAGCTTCTGATATAGTTTGTAAAGTTGTAAGATAAAGGGCCAAAGAATACTTAAAGTTGTAAAAATATATATATATATATTTTTTTTCATATTGCCGGGCTTTTATTTATTTTTAAATTTCAGTATATTTCAGGGGTACAAATGTTTTGGTTACCTAAATTGCTCTTGTACCATGAGTCAAGGTTATAAGTGTGCCCATCCCCTGGACAGTGTGCACTGTACCTGTTAGGTGTGAATGTACCCAGCCCCTCCTCCCCAAAATATATATTTTTCTTTCCTTCCTTCAAGTGAAAAGTACTTTGGTATCTAAGGGGTAGGAAGGGAGGAAGGAAGGCAGGCAGGCAGGCAGGGATGGGAGAAAGGGAGGGGGAAGAAGGGAATAAAAGAAGGGAAGAGGAAGGGAAGGAAGGGGGAGAAAAGAAGGGAAGGGAAGAAGAGAAGGGAAAATTATTTTTTATCCCTTCACCAGAAGTTCTGCCTTACACACAACATATTTACAAGCATACTTCCCACTTTCTTTTTATATACTTCTTTTCTGGTAGCTTCACGTAAGCACAAATAACTACTCAGGAAACTGAACATAAAGGCCAAGGTCTCCCTGTAGGTCTTAACTTTCTTCTTCTGGGTAACTGGTCCCATTCCCCTGACATGCTCTCAAAGTAAAAAAGTTATCCAGGGCTATGTAACTGGCATAGCTGTTCCCACACAAGTTTTTCCCAAGATTCCATGGTTTAATTCTTCATGGTTTAATTGCTGCTTAAGGGGTGTCCCCAGAATGGTTCCAACTTGATTTGGGATTATGGCTATCTACAAATCCAACCTTTTTGTAACTTACAGAAAATCAACAATAAATGGCCAATGAGATAGCCAATTCACAAACTACAACAACTGGTTTCAACATTCATTACTGACAGGGCAGAGGAACTGACGTTGAAGAACAGAGAGCACGCACGAAGCCCCTTAGGTTAAGAACTGCATTCGACACAGAGGGAGTCTCTGATAATTCATGAAATGCATTCTGAAGTCATCTAGAATGGAGGCTGCAATCTGCTGTGCTTGGGAGTTTGCCTCACTGTGCTCCTGGATATCACACAGAAGTTGTAATCCTTCTTCTTCGACTAACATTTTGCAGTATTTGCTGGCTGAAAGAAAATCAAACAAAGACACTCCATAGGCAAATGACATTTTAGATATCCCCAAGTCACCACATTCACTGTTCTGAAGAAAATACAAAGGTTTAAGTCCTTTGGCCCAGGAATTAACAGATAAAATGAGTCAATTCTAAAGAAATATGTCAAAACTTAAATAATGCCTGGCTTGTATGGTGAGAAAACAGATGATCATTTTAGTATGTTTACTTCCAGACAACTCTATGCTTCAAACATCTTTAATCCTAGCTAAAAAGATGCAAACTGCTGCACTCTGGGAGGCCGAGGTGGGTGGATCGGTCAAGGTCAGGAGTTCGAGACCAGCCTGAGTTAAGAGCGAGACCCCATCTCTACTAAGAAATAGAAAGAAATGATCTGGACAAGTATAAAAATATATACAGAAAAAATTAGCCGGGCATGGTGGCTCATGCCTGTAGTCCCAGCTACTCAGGAGGCTGAGACAGAAGGATCGCTTGAGCCCAGGAGTTTGAGGTTGCTGTGAGCTAGGCTGACGCCATGGCACTCACTCCAGGCCCGGACAACAAAGCGAGACTCTGTCTCCAAAAAAAAAAAAAAAGATGCAAACTTCTTTTATTACAAAGATAATACACTTTTCAAGTTCAGGCAATATGCTGGACTAAACAACTAAAAACACCAGATATTGGATACACTATTATTTGTAAATATTTTAATGCATAGTTGAATGTACAAGGTGAAGAAATTTTCCAGGATCCAGAAACGAAGCACTTAAGCTCATTTAACTAACCTGTGGCTATCCTAGGGCAGAAGGGGACTGTTAGTAACCTAGGAATTTAAATTTTAACTTGGAAAGTTGCAAGCAAAATCAGTGCATAAAGCTGGACCCTCAGAGGGCTACATAAGGGATAAGACAATGAAGCACCCTGTCTCAGCCTGGGCTCTAGGGGTACACAGGAGTAGAAAAGAAGTCTTCCCTGAGAATTCATAGCCACAGTCCCAAGTGGGTAACAGGGATTGAATTTACACTACCTGAATGTTGCTGAGAAATTAATATAAAAATTAGCTCAAGCATAGGAAAACCTATAGGAGCATTTCACAGAAACAAATATAAAACTGTGCTGAAGGGACATATCAATCCATTCTAAAATGGATTCTCACAGAAAAGCAAGGCCTGCTCAAGGTGATCTCATAATCCAAAAGAACAGCTAGACAATACCCCACCAACATGCATACACAATAAGATCAGATAAAGACCATAAAATAATTACTTTTACAGAATAAAAACCAGGAAGACTTGAAAGAGCAAATAAAAATTATATACATTTAAAAATGCGTCACTGGGCCAGACGTGGTGGCTCACGCCTGTAATCCTAGCACTCTGGGAGGCCAAGGCGGGAGGATCGCTCAAGGTTAGGAGTTCAAGACCAGCCTGAGCAAGAGCGAGATCCCATCTCTACTAAAAATAGAAAGAAATTAGCTGTACAACTAAAAACATATAGAAAAAATTAGCTGGGCATGGTGGCGCATGCCTGTAGTCTCAGCTACTCGGGAGGCTGAGGCAGGAGGATTGCTTGAGCCCTGGAGTTTGAGGTTGCTGTGAGCTAGCCTGACGCCATGGCACTCTAGCCCAGGAAACAGAGCAAGACTCTGTCTCAAAAAAAAAAAAAAAAAAAAAAGCACCACTGAAATTAAAGGTTTAATCAGTCCAAGAGCAGGTTCAGACATAGACCAAGAGAGAAATAATGAACTCAAAAGCACATCCAAGGTGATTACTCAGAAAGTAGCACAAAGGAACAAAAACATGGGCTATGGTTTGAGTTGTGTCCCCAAAAGTTCACATGTTGGAAATTAATTCCTCACTGTGACAGTGCTGGGAGATGGGGCCTAGTGGGAGGTGCTCAGGTCATGCAGGCTCAGCCCTCATAAAGAATAGTGTAGCTCTCTCGGGACTGGGTTAGTTCTCCCAAGCGTGGGCCTGCTCTTTTTTAACACATGCTTGCTTGCTCTTCTGCTCTCCCACCAGGCTACAAAGCAGCACCAGGCCCTCAATAGATGCAGCCACCCAATGGTGGACTTTCTAGCTTGCAGAACCGTAAGCTAAACCTCTTTCCTTTACCAATTACTCAGTGTCAAATATTTTTATAGCACAGAAAATGGACTGAGACAACACATAAACTATTAAAAGGGGGGGGGTTCCAAGATGTGGAGAATAGAATGAGAAAAGGTATGATACATGCCTGTAGAAAAAAATCGAGAAAATGGGGGAACAGTGATATTTTAAAAGAACATGGCTGAGAATTTTCATTATCTTGGAAAGACATGAATTCTTAAATTTGGGAAACAGAAGTCCAAAGCATAATAAATAAAAATAAATCTACAAATAAAATGTAGTAAAACTACAGATTAGCAAAAAATAAGAGACCATAAAGGCATCCCCCCTCAAAAGAAAAATTACATATCAAGGAATGATGATTAGGCTGACAGCAGACCACAACAGCAACAATAGAAAATGGAAATAATGGAAATATTTTTTCTCCCAAATGCTGAAAGAAAATAACTGTTATTCTAGAATTCTATACCCAGCTATACTATTATTTAACAATAAGAATTTGGGGGTGGGGGTGGGGAGCAGATTTTGTCACTAACAGACCATCAAAACCTGAACCAAGGAAAGGAGTGGGGTAAATGAAGCAATGGTGAGTAAAAGAAAATGGTAAACATTTGGGAAAATTGAAATAAACATTGACTGTATAAAGTAATAACAGCTAAACTACCTTTAAGGATTTGAAAACAAGGTAGAACTAAAATGTATTGATTGGCCATTTCTTGGATGGAAATATTTATTTGTCATAGAGATGGGAATTCCCTTGAAGTTGATTTATAAACTTAACATGATGCTCATAAAAATACTAAAAGGACTGCTTTGGAGGAAGAATTTGAAAAGGTAAGTCTATGGTTGATATGAAAAAACAAGAAATAGCCAACATAAATGAGAGTAAGTAACGTACTAATCTTTCCATATACTAAAGTATACTATAACACATCAACTGTTGAAACAGTGTGGAGTTAGCGCATGGAAAGGTAAAACAGATAATCCAAAAATAGACCAGAAAAATCAAGAAGAGGGTAGCTTGCTTATCAGCAGGAAAAATATGTACTATTTAATAAATGATATTGGGACAAAGTATTATAGAAATCTAGAAAACATTAAGTTATATTCATACCTCAGGCCATACATCAAGAAAAGTTTCAAGTATATCAAAGACTAATATGAAAAAGGAAACCACACTAGAACATGAGACATCTCATAATGTAAGTGTAAACATGACCCAAAATCCAAAGGCCATATAACAAAAGATTTAATTATAAACATAATGGACAAAATCAGACAAACTGAGAAAAAATATTTAACACATATATCACAAATACCTAATATATAAAGAGTTCCTTCAAATCAAAAAGAAAAAGACAAAATAGACCAAAAGTACAAAAAGGATATCAACAGATAATTCACAGCAAAGGAAATGACACATAGGAATATAATAAGAAAAGATGGTTAACCTTATTTAAAAGAAATGTCAACTGAGACTATCACTTTCCCTTTAAATTGAAAAAGTTCAATTAACATTGTTTTTGGAAGAATGTAGGGGAACTGGCAAGATCTCATACACTGCTAATGGGAATGCAAATTGGTAATCAACTTTTTGGAGGGCAATTTAGCAATACCTATCAAAATTACAAATGTTTTTAAAAACCCTTTGCGGGAACATATATTCAAAGCAACTGGAATCTGTTTCCTGGGTTGCAGTTGTCAAATTTGGCCCACATAAATTCTCTATTTATTAAAAAACAAAACCAAACAAACAAAAAAACACCCCTTGACTCAGCAATTTCCAAGGATTCTGCTGATTAATTCATACACTTGCAAAATGGAGTAGTTATTTAACAAATGCTCATATGAGCCAAGCACTGTTCTAAGTGCTTTACAAGTATTAACTCGATTCTCATAACCACCATATGACGTAGGTATTATTATCCCCATTTTATAGATGAAACTGAGGCATGGAGGAGCTGAGTGCCTTGCTCCAGATAGTAAATGGCAGAAACTGGGAATACAGCACAGGTAGTCTAGATCCAGTATCTGTCCCCTAAATCACAACACTATTGCATATGTGCATCTTGCTTTTTCCATTTATATATGTTATTATTTATTAAAGTAGTGTTTGTAATAAGAAAAGACTGGAAACAATGTCCATCATCCAAAGGAGACTGGTTAAATAATTATTACATCCATAGGGTGAAGAAATACTTAGTAGTCATAATTATTAACGGTGCTGCTTCTGGAGTCAGATCATTAGATTACAACCTTGGCTCTGGCAGCTACAAGCTGTTTTAAACTTGGGCAAGTTACTTAACCTCTCTGTGCCTCAGTTTTCTCATCTATGATGGATGATAATAATAATGACACTACTAGTTATGAAGACTAAATGAGTTATGCATAAAGAGCTTACAACACTGCCTGGCACATAGTAAGTACTCAACTAAATTCTGTTATTACCGTTACTTCTGTTGTAACTGAATATACTCCAGTCAGTTTCAAGGCCATTCTGATCCACTAATCTGCCTGTCTATTCATATGTCAGCACCACTCATAGCACCTTTTAAAATGTTAAGAGAACTGTTAGGGCATGCTCCTAAAAATGAATTTTCTTTGTTAGTTCTTGCCTATTTATTCTGCCAGATGAACTGTGGAATAATTTTCAGATCCCCCATCTCTTACCCATTCACTTGAATTGTATTATACAATTGACGTCTGTATCTTATTTTATTTTATTTTATTTTTTGAGACAGAGTCTTACTCTGTTGCCCGGGCTAGAGTGCCATGGCATCAGCGTAGCTCACAGCAACCTCAAACTCTTGGGCTCAAGCAATCCTACTGCCTCAGCCTCCCGAGTAGCTGGGACTACAGGCAAGCATCACCATGCCAGACTAATTTGTTTCTGTATATTTTTAGTTGTCTAGTCAATTTCTTTCTATTTTTAGTAGAGACGGGGTCTCACTCTTGCTCAGGCTGGTCTCAAGCTCCTGAGCTCAAATGATCCTCCTGGGCCGGGCGCGGTGGCTCACGCCTGTAATCCTAGCACTCTGGGAGGCCGAGGCGGGTGGATCGCTCAAGGTCAGGAGTTCGAGACCAGCATGAGCAAGAGCGAGACCCTGTCTCTACTATAAATAGAAAGAAATTAGCCAAACAACTAAAAATAGAAAAAATTAGTTGGGCATGGTGGTGCATGCCTGTAGTCCCAGCTACTCGGGAGGCTGAGGCAGGAGGATAGCTCGAGCCCAGGACTTTGAGGTTGCTGTGTGCTAGGCTGACACCACGGCACTCTAGCCCAGGCAACACAGTGAGACTCTGTCTCAAAAAACAAACAAACAAAAAAAACGATCCTCCTGTCTCAGCCTCCCAGAGTGCTAGGATTACAGGAGTGAGCCACTGTGCCCAGTCAACATCTGTATCTTAGTAAGTCTTTCCATCTTGGAATATGGTATGTTTCATAATTATTTCAGGCTTTTACATTATTTCATAGTTTTCTGCATATACATCTCATTACTTGTTAAAGCCATTTTTAGAAATTTTATGCTTTTGTTGATAAAGTGAATCGTATCTTTTTCTTTATTTTTTAATTTTTTGCTGGTATCAGAAAACTATTGGTTTTTACACATTTACTTCATAACTAATCAGTATACTAAACTTTTAATTCTGTATGTTTTCTTTTGGGTTTTCTAATATAAAATCATAGCCTGTATCTCTTTTATAATAAAAGCAAAGTGTTTACAATAATCCTGAGCAAAGGATATAAACTAAACATTCTCAAGTGCAAAAACATTTAATCTGGCCGGGAAATAACCCAACTGTTGGTCTCCCATATCCCATTATAAAGAGGCAGATCTACGTATTACCACAGAAAGAGCGTTAGCAATAAACTATTGAATGAAAAGAGCAAGCTGTAGGACAACATGCCTAGATATATATATATATATATATATATATATATATAGAGAGAGAGAGAGAGAGAGAGAGAGAGAGAGATAACAAGAAAAAACAAAAAACAGAATGGGTATATAAAATTATTT
>CAUYSK010014095.1:0-16485 GCA_963575035.1 Avahi laniger | reverse complement strand
AGTTTTTAAGAATACACAATGTTCCTGAGACCAAAAGTTTGAAAACCACTGTTTTAGAGTATTTTCATTCTTTTTAATTATAGGACAGTTTTCTTAAGATAGGTAATATGTTTGTATATTTTCAATAATGATATGTAGGTACTGAAATGTTTTTGTTGAAAATTTTGAACGTGTACAAAGGAACATAAGTATATGGCATTGATACTTAAAATCTAGTTATCTGTTGTAAACATATACCAAATTTTAATAATCACATTTCAAGTCACTATTCTATAACTACCTGTAGGGTTGAAACTCAGTTATTTAAATGACTAGACTTTTAGCTCAATGAAGACAGGTTTTATTACATATTTTTCCACTGCTGGTTGTCCACTCAATGTGTAGAATAGGTTTATAATAGATGCTTAATACATGATAGTTTATTTCATTGATATAAGTATATAAAATAGCATTAAGTATGGGTGTTGAAGCGCTTTATAATTCTTGGTTTCAGGGAGGTATTTGGGACTTTTTTGAAGAAAAATCATAAAGCTCAACTATCTATTCAGTAGAATCTGAAAATAGTCTATGATCAACATTATTGAATCTGATTTTAATTTAGACAACTGCAGGCTATTAAATATCAGTTCACATGTCCTTTTCTTAGTAAGACTCTCCTTAAGTCCTGTGTCTATATTATGTCCTGACTTTTTTCAGTTTTAAAATACTATACTTTCATTCATCTATTTTATCAAAGATTTTAATTACAGTCATGGGTCTTGTGGTCCACTGGGACCTGGAGTTTGAGTTTAAGAAGGTGGATAATCAATAAATCAATCACGACTATGTAATGAATTTGCAATAAAAACTCAGGACGCTGAAGCTCAGGTCAGCTTCCTTGGTTGGCAATACTCTACATATACATTGTCACACATCTATACTGAAAGCCTCCACTTCATGAGAGAGGACAACAGAAGCTTCACATTTGGAACCCTCCCAGACTGTCCCCTATGCATCTCTTCCTTTGCCTGATTTTAATCTGTAAACTGTAACTGTGAGTATAATGGCTTTCAGTGAGTTCTGTGTGGACTCATAGTAAATTATCAAAATGGAAAGTTGTTTGAGGAACCACCCCCAAACTTGCAGTTAGTGTCAAAAGTAAGGGGGGTGTCTTATGAAGAACTGTGTCCTCAACTTTCAGTTTGACTATCTCCAGATAGGAAGACTAAATGATTCTTTCAGTGCAATGTCCAGAGTAGAGAGTATCACATCCTTATGGTGTGATGTGGCCTTCTGACAAATGTATGTTTTAATTCTGGGAAAGTAATTTAACCTCTCAGGTTTCAATTTCACTATCAGTAATTTTACAATAAAAATAGATAACCTCATAAGTCTATTTTGAAGAATATATATTTATTGGTTGTTCTAATTGTAGAACATCTAGGTACTATATGATAGGAAATACAATGATACTATTTATTTTAAATGTGTGACCCTCTCTAAGAACTGTTCCTCTAAGAATTGGTCTTTGATATTTAATGATTTTATTCATTTTTACATAAATTTGTAATTTACTTAATTTTTTCTGTGGTCAGAGTAAAATTTCCATTTAGTCATGAATTTAGTCAATTAAACTGTTGCAGAATCATGGGTCATTGAAATGTCATCCATCTTCCTCTCTTCCAGCAATGATTATATGTAGACTATCTCAGAACAGAATGAACTCTATTTTCAAATATTCCCAAAGAAATTAAATTCTAAAACTTATCTAAAGAAAATCCATTCTAAAATTAATCTAACTTTAACATTTCTGAGTGTTACCTAATTAGAAAAATAAAAAAATAACAATAAGAATATAGTAAGTGGTTCAGAACATTCAGAACATTTCATTGGTGGGCCCAATATTTCAATATTTTTTAAATGTTCACAAGTAATTCTAGTTGGCAGCACTGCTGTTAGAGATGGTATGTTTATGTCTCCCCAAAATTCATATGTTGAAATCCTAACCCCCAGTGTGAATGTATTAGGACATAGGGCCTTTAGGAGATAATTTGGATCATAAGGGTGGAGCTCTCATGAATTCCATTAGTGCCCTTATAAAAGAGACCCCAGAGAGATCTTGCTAGTCCTCTCTATGACATGTAAAGACATAACAAGAAGTCAACAGTCTATAACTCAGAAGAGAGCCTTCCCAAGAACCTGATCATGCTAACACTCTGATCTTGGACTTCTAGCCTCTTGAACTGTGAGAAATAAATTTCTGTTGTTTATAAACTACCCACTCTATGGTACTTTGCTACAGTAGCTAGCTGACTAAGACAACTGCTTTGGAGGTGCTCAAAGACTGAAGGAGTCCTCAGGTAATTTGAATATCTTTATAAAATTTTAACAATTTTCCCTTGATTTGTAGTCAACTGAGATTACATTTTGGGCTAAGCACTGGATAAATATAGGAAAACACCTCTTTGAGAGCACTCATTATTGGAAACTATAAGTGTGGAAAGTAAGATCTGGAAAGTGATTATAACCATGTAAGCCAGAACTAATAAATAGTATTATATGATGCCTGAAAAAAGATTATTCTACTTGAATAGAGACTTAATATAAAGAAGTCATAGAGTAAGGATTTTTCAGTATCTATTATTCTCCAATTTAAATAGATGATGTGTCTGGGAAACATTGGTATAAATGGGAGACATATTGTGTTGTGAAATATGTATGGGGTGCTATATGACTTGGAAGAACTATCCCTTAAAATTTTCCACACACTTCACCTATTTATTTCATATTCACTAGGGTAACTTTATCATTTATTTCACTTCCCAGGAACTCTAACATGTGTCAGAGATACATGAGTATTCTAAATACAGTAAATAAATATTTTACATAATTCATGAAATGGCTTTCAGTTTTATATGTTGATCTCTTATAAATGATCATTACAATAACAATTAAATTTCTGTTATAAACCTGAGGACTATACTCAGAGGCATGGTGATACCAAGGTACTGTGAGGTCACCCTGTGATGTCCAATGTGGAAAACCAGTGTTACCTTCCAAAACATCTCAAATCACATTCAATAAGGGAAAAGTGGCTGAAATCTAATTCCATTTCACAGTGAATAGAGTATATCGATGTGTTTCCAAGTTTGTATAATATCTCTATGAGATACACTTTATTATTCTCCTTTTCCAAATAAAAAGCTGTGATCTACAAAAATTAAATGATTTGCCACCACCAGAAAATAAGTGGCCAGTTTGGGTCTGTAATAGCTCATTTCTTGAACAGTGTTATTGCCCCAGGAGTATATACTGGTTATCCATCACATATATATATTGACACGGATAGTTGATTGTTTCAACACACTTCACAGTTTTGCAAATGTGTGAGAAGCCTACAGCATTTTCACTAACATCCACGCTGCTACTCGGTGGCTTACTCATTAGGCCTCTGGTTAAATAATAAATCAGTAGGCTTAAAAAAACAGACCATTTCTGGTAAAAAAAAAAAAAATATATATATATATATATATATATATATTAGATTCTTACTTGCTTGAAGTCTGATATATTGGGGATCAGTACCTTAGCTTGTGCTAATTCATTTGGCTGAATATAAAGGGAAGAAAAACAATTATGACAATAATAAAATAGAACAACAAAATAATACACACACAAGCACATGATAAAAACAAATAAAAATAAGCCATAGGTTATCTCTGGGGGAAAAAAAAAATCAAAAGAGCTTCAAAATAAATAAAGGCATGAGCAATCCGTAGGAAATCCAGCATTCTTTTACAAGTAGGAGAGAAAACAGTGTCTAAGAGTTGAAACTTTATCATTCTGTTAAATATTTAGTATCTGAAATATAATGCATATATAAAAATAATAGCAATAAGAAAGACTAGTTAAATCAAAGAGAAATATACTTGGTTCATACACAGAAATGTAATTAGAACTTTTGATTAGGTGTGCAAGGCCAGTAGGTTACCCCAAATATTTTACTTTCTCAAGTCTACCCAAACAATTGTCCTTGTTTTGCAGATTATGTAATTACTTTCTTCCAGAGTTATATCTCTCCTGATCCTAACTGCTCATGTAGGTCACAGAACATGCACAGTTCTTAATTGTATTGAAAATACAGGATAGCTGTCTTACAAGACAACGGTGTTTTTCCTTTTTAAATTTCTCATGTTGACCTATAACAATTGTTTCATTTTTCCACTGACTTTTCTTCAAAGCCTTTATAATTAAGCCAAAATCTATAAAGTTAACTAACTGTATCATATACCAATGTCAAATCTATTTGGACACATTATATTACTAAGACAATGTTATTATACATGATTTAAGCACTTCAGACAAGATAGCTTTAGTCCTACCTGGAAAACTGTTAGTTTATTAATTATTGTGCAATACCAATAACCGAATTTTTACCACACACTTTCAATGAAGAAGGAGAAGTAAAAGATTGACATGTAATGAATGCTAAAAATTAAGTGGATGATCTTTAGTTCGTGGCAATCAAAATGCCACACCACTCAGAGATGTTTACTAAAGACAAACACTCTTAAACATGTTCCATACTCACTTCAATGCTCATATGCTAATTATAGATCTTTTTAAAAATAAATGACTCAAAAGTAGTTTTATATTTGTATCTATACGTATATTTTTAGTTTACACATAATATTTGTACATGTTTATGGGGTACATTTGATATTTTGTTACATTCATGGAATGTGTAATAATCAAGTCAGGATTTTTAGGGTATCCATCACTTTCACTATTTATCATTTCCATGTGTTGGGAACATTTCAATTCTTTCTTTTAGCTATTTTGAATTATATACATTTATATATATATATATTGAATATATAATACATTGTTTTGAACTATAGTCCCCTACTTTGCTATTGAACGTTGGAGCTTATTCCCTCTATCTAACTGTATATTTTTACCCCTTAACCAATCTCTCTCTAACCTCCTTGCCATGTACACACCTTTCCCAGCCACTGGTACTCTCTACCTCCTTGAGATCAACTGTTTTAGCTCTCATATATGAGTGAGAACATACAATATTTGTCTTTCTGTGCCTGGCTTATTTCACTTCACATAATGACTTCCAGATCCAACCATGTTGCTGCAAATGACATAATTTACTTCTCTTTTATGACCAATATAATTTCATTGTGTATATATGCCACTTTTTCCTTATCCATTCATCTGTTATTGAACAATTAGTTGGATACCATAGCTTTGCTACTGTGAATAGTGCTACAGTAAACACAGAGGTGTAGATATTCCTTTGATATACTGATTTCTTTTACTTTGGATAAATACTCAGTACTGAGATTGTTGGATTGTATAATAGTTCTATTTTTAGTTTTCTAAGACATCTCCATACTACTTTTCATAGTGGCTGCACCAAATTACATCACCACTAATAGTGATTAAGGGTTTCCTTTTCTCTGCATCCTATCCAGTGCTTGTTATTTATTGTCTTTTATGTAATAGTCATTCTGATTGGTATAAGATGATATCACACTGTAGTTTTAATTTGCATTTTCTGATGATTAGTGGTGTTGAGCATTTATTAATATCTTGTTGGCCATTTGTATGTCTTCTCTTGAGAAATGTCTATTCATATCCTTTGATCACATTTTAATGTTATTTTTTTTTTTTTACTGAGATGAGATCCTTGTATATTGTGGTTATTAGTCCTTTGTTAGATGAATAGTTTGCAAATATTTTCTCCCATTCAACAGGGTGTCTCTTCACAGTTGATTATTTCCTTTGCTGTGCAGACGTTTTTAACTGTAATATAGTCCAATTTGTCTATTTTTATTTTTGATGTCCATGTTTTTGAGGTATTAGCCATACAATTTTTGCCTAGACCAATGTCCTCTGAAGTGTTTCTCCTATGTTTTCTTCTACTAGTCTTATATTTTCAGGTCTTACATTCAAGTATTTATTCCATCTTTAGTTGATTTTTCTATAAGGTGAGAGATAGGGATCCAGTTTCATTCTTTTGCATATGGCAATCCAATTTATTCACCACCATTTATTAAAAATGGTAATGTCCTTTCCCCAGTATATGTTCTTATCAACTTTATCAAAGATCAGTTGGCTGCAAATATGTGGCTTTAATTTTGGATTCTCTATTTTATTCCATTGATATATGTGTCTATTTTTATACTGGTACCACGCTGTTTTGATTACTATAGTCTAGTAGTATAATTTGAAGTCTGATAATGTGCTCCAGATTTATTCTTTTTTGCATAGGATTGCTTTGGCTTTGTTTGCTTTTATGGGTTCCATATGAATATAGAATTATTTTTCTAATTATGCAAAAAATAATGTTGGTATTTTAATAGGAATTTCATTGAATCTACAGATTTCTTTGGGCAGTGTGGTTGTTCGAACAATATTAATTCTGATCCATGAGCATGAGATGTTTTTCCATCTCTTTGTGTCATCTCCGATTTCTTTCATCAGTGTTTACTACTTTTCTTATAGAGATCTTTTACCTGCTTGGTTTAATATATTCCGAGGTATTTGATTTTTTTTTTTTTTTGTGGTATTTCAAATGGAATTGCCTTCTTGATTTGGCTCTCAGGTAATTGTAATTGGTGTATAGATATACTACTGATTTCTGTACATTGATTTTGTATCCTGAAATTTTACTGAATTCGTTTGTCAAATCTAAGAGTTTTTTGGGAGACTCTTTAGGGTTTTCTAGATATAAGATCATATCATCATTTATTTCAGTGCTTAAAAGGAATGCTTTCAATTTTTTCCCATTAAGCATAGTGTTGGCCGTGAGTTTGTCATATATGGCTTTTATTATATTTAGGTATGTTTCTTCTATGCCTATTTTGTTGAGGGATTTTATTACAAAGTGATGCTGAATTTTATTGAATGCTTTTTCTCTATCCATGGAGATGATCATATGGTTGAATCCTTAAATGAATTTACATGATATATCACATTTATCAATTTGCATATGTTGAATCTTCCTGCATCCCTGGATTCAGTTTGCTGTAATTTGTTTAAGATTTTTGTGTCTACATTCATCAGGATTATTGGTCTGTAGTTTTCTTTTTTTCTTGCATCCTTGTCTGGTTTTGGTATCAGGGTGAGTCAGGGAAATTTCCCTCCTTGATTATTTTGGAATCATTTCAGGAGGACTAATATTCTTCTCTGTATGCTCGGTAGAGTGTGTTTGTGAATACATCTGGTACTGGCCTTTATTTTGTTGGGAGATGTCTTATTACTGATTCAATCTTGCTACTCATTATTGGCCTGTTTAGGAGTTCTATTTCTTCCTGGTTAAATTTTCGGAGGTTGTATGTTTCCAAAAATTTACCCATTTCCTCTAAGTTTTTAGTTTGTAAGCATATAGTTGTTTATAATACTTTCTGAGTATATAATCTTTTGCTTTTCTGTGATATCAGTTACAATGTATCCTCTTTTATTTCTGATTTTATTGATTTGGATCACCTCTGTTCTTTTTTTGGTTCACCTAACTTATGGTTTTTCAATATTGTTTAGCTTTTCGAAGAACCAATTTTTTGTTTTGTTGATCCCTTGCATTGTTTTATTGGTCTGTATTTAATTTAGTTCTGCTTTGATTGTTGTTATTTTGTTTAATCTGCTAACTTTGGGTAAAATTTGTTCTTATTTTTTTAATTTCCTAAGATATGATACTAACTTGTCAATTTGTGATGCCTTTCCTTCTTTGATATAGGTATTTAATGCTATGATCTACCCTCTTAGCAATGTTTTGCTGTATTCAATAGGTTATGATATGATGTGTTTTCATTTTTGTTTATTTCAAAAAAAAAATTTAATTTCTGTCTTAATTTCTTAATTGACCCAATGACCATTCAGGAACATATTGTTTAATTACCATGCATTTGTATAGTTTCAGAATTTTCACTTGCTATTGATTTCTAGCTTTATTTCACTATAGTCTGAAAATATATTTGATATGATTTTCATTTTTTAAAATTTCATAAGTCTTGTTTTATGAACTAACATGTGGTCTATCTTGAAGAATGTTCCATGTACTGATGAAAAAAATGTGTATTCTATAGCTGATGGGCAAAATTCTCTGAAAATATCTGTTAGGCCCATTTGCTCTAAAACCCAATTTAAGTCTAATGTTTCTTTGTTGATATTCTGTATAGGTGATTTGTCTAATGCAGTGAGTGGGGTACTAAAGTCCCCACCTATTATTATATTCCTCTCTATTTCTTTCTTTGGGTAATATTTGTTTTATCAATCTACGTGCTCTGATGCTGAGTGCATATATACTTAGGATTGCTGTATCTCTTTGCTGAATTGATCTCTATATCATTACAGAATGACCTTTGCCTTTTTTTTACTGTTTTTTATTTGAAGTCTATTTTATCTGATATAAGCATAGCTAATTCTGCTTGTTTTTGATATCCATTTGCATGATATATTTTTTATCACCCTTTTATTTTCAGTCTATACGTGTCTATACAGGTAAGGTGAGTTTCTTATAAAAGCATATAGTTAAATTATATGTTTTTATCCCTTCTCCCAATCTATAATTTTAAGTGGAGTATCTAGTCCATTAATGATCAATATTAATAGTAATATGTGAGGCTTTGTGATTGTAATGTTGTTCATTGTTTTCTAGTTGTTTTATAAATTCTTTATTTCTTTTTCTTTGTCTTTTTGTCTTTATAGTTTGATGAACTTCTTTTGTGCTCCCACTTGATTCTTTTCTCTTTCTCCTTTGTGTGATCATTTTATAATAACTGTGTGTTTTACACTTTTGTGTGTTTACATGATGGTGAATACTGACTTTTCATTTCCACGATTAAGACCCTTTTGAGCATTTCCTATAGGGCCAGCCTAGTGGTGATGAATTCCCTCAGTGGTTGCTTGTCTGGGAAAGACTTATTTCTCTTTTCCTTTTGTCTGGCAGGATATAAAATCTCAGCTGGCAGTTTTTATCTTTCAGCACTTTGAAAATTCCAATGCATTTTTTTCTGGCCAATAAGTTTCTACTGAAAGTCCACTGTTATTCTGATGGAGTTTCTCTTATAGGTGACTGGGCATTTTTCTTTCTTGCTAATTTAAAAATTCTTTACTTCACTTTGACTTTAGATATTCTGATCATAATATGCCATGGTGAATTCCTTTGTGCAATGTATTTGCCTCAGGATTGTTGAGCCAATTTAGATGTCTAGCTCTCTTGTTAGACTTGGGAAGTTTTTGTGGATTATTTTCTTAAGTTAATTTTGTAAAACTTTGATCTCTCTTTCGCCTCAGGAATACCAATAATTTGTAAGTTTGATTGTTTTGTATAGTCCAAAATGCTTCAGAGGCCATGTTCATTTTTTTTTTCTTTTTCCTTATTTTAATCTGGCTGGATTATTTCAAAGGGCCTGTCATCAAGTTCTGAGATTCTTTCTTCTTCTTGATCAAGACTGTTACTGAAGCTTTTCAAACATTTCTATGTTGTGTTTCCCTCAATGAATTTTTCAGTCCCAGGATTTTTTTTAATATCTTTCTCCTTGATAAATTTCTTATTCATGTCCCAAATTGATTTTTGATTTTTTTATATTGATTTTTAGATTCTCTTGCATCTCATTGAGCTTCTTTAAAATCATTATTTTGAAATCTTTATCTGGCAAAAGAATTCTTTTTGATTGGAATCTGTTGCTGGACAATTGTTGTGGTCCTTTTGTGGTGTCACATTCCCTTGCTTTTTCATGCTTCCTGTGTCCTTCCTTTGATATCTGCACAATAGAGTAGCAATCTCTTTTTCCAATTCTTTAAAATTGTTTGTGTAGTAGAGATTTTTTTTCTGAAGATTTGTATATGTTATTGCTTGAGTATGTCACTTTGGCTTTGATTTGGGATGCCTGTGGTAGTGTCATTTCTGTATGATTTTGTCAGCAGTACACAGTGTCACCGGTATCTGTGATTTCCTTGGTGGTTTAGGGCATTTATTAGTCGAGGCTATGGTAAAGTTTTGCTGGGGACTAAAATGCCAATTGGGCCAGTCTTTGGGCCATGGTTGTGCCACTGGTAGGTTGAACATGCTTGTTTTTAAGCCCCAGAGCAGCTTACACTGAACACTGGTGTTAGTGGATTCTGAAGGGCCAATTATAGGGCCTCCATGTGGCTTGCTCAGATGGTGGTAATGGAGATGGTGGGCTGGGTATGTGGGCAGATTCTTACTCACATCTTGATCTCAAAGTAGCCTATATCAATATAGTGAGTATTGTCCTAGGCATGCATAGGAGAACTTGATTTCTCCTGTCCCTCCTCAGCTGGGTAGCAGCTGCAGCCATGTCACTTAGGCTGTGTCGTTGCCTTCCGGACACAGCCCAGTGTTAAAGTCTTAATATGGTGCTGGCTGTGGGCTCACAACCAGAGAGGACAGGGTCCCTCTCAGGTGAGTATCATGGACAAGAAGCTCTGGGAAAGGCAGTCTGCTCAAGCCTCTCCATCTCACATCAGCCTGCAGCAGGTCATTGGAATTGACCCAGGGGCCCCTGAGGTCACCCTGAGGATAGGGTGAGGCCAATGTTAAAACGGCACTGTAGGCCTGTGATCAAACAGTGCAGGGCCCTTCCTAGGAGAGTAACATAGACAGGAAGCTTTGGGGAGTACAGTCTACTCATGCCTCAGACTCTCAGCAGCCCACAGCAAGGCAGTGAAGCCCTTCCCAGTGGTGCATGGGAGTGCCTGGTCTTCCCTCTCCCTCCTCGGAGCAGCAGAGTGGCAGCAGGCATATTTGTAGATTCCTGGTATCTAGGCTCTCAGAATGGCACCAATATGAAGCTGCTGTATGCTTGGATGCCTGTGGGATTCTGTGTGGGTTCCCTTTCTGGAGAAACATCTCTGCAATCTCTAGGCAGCTCCCTATGTTAGACCTGAGACCTGCATAAATTGAGGGGCTCTCCTGTAGCCAAGAATGTAAAAACCCATTTTGGAGTATGGAGCTTTGTGGGTTTCTTCCTTACTGTTTCCTTGTGTCCAGGAACTACTCTTGGCTCCCAGCCAGTCCCCTTCCAGGCAAGCTGCCTCAAATCTTCTTCTTATTTACATTTGCTGCTTTTCTTCACTTCTCTGGTGAATTTTAGCTTTTCTTCTAGAGGATTTGTTGAAAATGTGAGTATCTATTTACTATTGTGATTCCTCTCTGGGGAGGAGGCACATGTTACCTGTGTGTACTCAGTCATCTTGATCCCTCTCCCCTGAATTATCTTTTTGAAATGCTGTTGAACTCAGTTTACCAATATTTTGTTGAGAATTTTTGCACCTTTGTTTATCATGGATATTTGCCTGCAGTATCCTTTTTTTGTTGTGTCTTTGTCTGGTTTTGGTTTCAAAGTATGGCTGGCCTCACAGAATGAATTAGGTAGAATTCTCTTATCTTCATTTTTTTAAATAGTTTGATGAGAATTGCTATTAGTTCTTTTTGATAAGTTTGGTAGGATTCAGCAATAAAGCCATCCAATACTGGATTTTTATTTGTGGGGGACTTTATTACTGATTCAGTCTCCTTACTCATTATTGGTTTGTCGAGGTTCTCTGTTTCTTTCTAACTCAATCTTGCTAGGTTATGTAAGTCTGGGAATTTACCAATTCCTCTAGGTTTTCTAGTTCATTACTGTATAGTTGTTTATTATTGTCTGTGATGATCTTTTAGATTTCTGTGGTATCAGTTACAATATCTTCTTTTTAATTTTTGATTTTATTGAGTATTCTCTGTTTTTTTCCAGCTAGCAGTTAGTCTGTCTAGTAGTTTATTGATTTGATTTGCCTTTTTAAAAAACCAACTTTTGTTTTGTTGATCTTTTTTTTTTTTTTTAGTTTCTATTTATTTAACTTCGTTCTGCTCTGTGTCTTTATTATTTATTTCCTTCTAATTTGGAGCTTGTTTTTTCTTGCTTTTCTAGTTCCTTGAGGTACATCGTTAGATTGTTTATTTAAAAATCTTCTACTTTTTCATGTAGGTGTCTACTGGTAAAACTTACTCTTGGCACTTCTTTTTCATATCCTGTATGTTTTGGTGTGTTGTGTTCCAATTCTAATTTGTTTCAAGAAATGTTTTAATTTCCTCTTTAATTTCTTCTTTGCCCCTTTATCTCTCCTTTGCATGGATGTAGTTGTGGCAATGTCAGACCAAAATTTGCTCTAAGGTGGGAAGCAGATCAGAATTAAACTCTCAAAATGGTGCTACGTGGGCTCATTTGGGAGCAAGTTGTTTTAATTTTTATGTATTCATACAGTTTCTAAAGTTTCTTTTGCTACTGAATTCTAGTTTCATTCCACTGTGGTCTGAGAAGATATCTGATACAATTTCAAATTTTTAAAATTTGTTGAGACTTGTTTTTGTGTCCTAACATACTATATATCCTGGAGAATGTTCCATCTATTGATGAGAAGAATGTATATTTTGTAGTTGTTGGATGAAATGTTCTGCAAATTTCTGTTAGATCAATTTGTTCTAAAATCCAATGTAAATCCAATGTTCCTGTGTTAATTTTCTGTCTTGATGATTTTCCTAATGCTATCAGTGAGGTATGAAGTCACCCAATAATGTATTGAAGCCTATTTCAACCTTTAGATTTAATAAGATTTGTTTTATCAATCTGAGTACTCTGACGTGGGATGCATTTGTATTTAGGATTGTTATATCCCCTTGCCGAATCAATCCATTTATCATTATATAGTGATTTTCTTGTCTTTTTTAAAAACTATTTTTGATTTAAAGTCTATTTTATCTAGTTATAGTTACTTCTGATCATTACTGGTTTCTGTTTGCATGGGATATATTTTTCCATTCCTTTACTTTCATTATTTATGTACAGGTTAGATGAGTTTCTTGTACATGCATATGATTGGATCATGTTTTTTTAAGCCATTCAGTCAGTCTATGTAAGCAGAAAGATTAATCTGTTCAGATTCAAGATGATTATTGATATGCGAGGGCTCATTCATTTCATTTTATTAACTGATTTCTGCTTGTTTTATGACTTTATTCCTTTCTTTTTCTCTTACTGTTATCATTGTGGTTTGGTAGTTTTCTTTAGTGGTAACATTTGAGTTGTTTTTTCTTCCTCATGTGTGTGTTTGCTCTATGAGTGGCTTTTATACTTTTCTGTGTTTCACAATGGTAGGTAGCATCTTTTTCTTCCAGGTATAGGACTCTTTTAGTAATTTCTTATAGTTCTGGTCTAGTAGTGATGGTTTGCTTGTCTGAGTAACTTTATTTCTTGTTTATTTATCAAGGATAACATTGCTGGGTATACTATACTTGGTGAAAAGATTTGGATTTTTTTGTTTGTTTGTTTGTTTGTTTTTTTTCACCACTCTGAATATACCATCCCATTCTTTCCCAGGCAGTAAAGCTTCTCCTGAGAAATTTGCCGTTAGTTTGGAAGGGGTTCCCTTTTAAGTGATAGATGCTTTTTTTCTTGCTGCTTTTATAACTCACTCTTTGTCTTTTATTTTTCTTTTTTCCGGAATATTGCAGAGGTACACACATTTTGTTACATAATTTTCTTTTGTACAGTTTGAGTCAAAGCTATAAGTATGCCCTTCACCCAGATAGTATGCATTGTCCCCATTAGGTGTGAATTTACCCATCCCCTCCTCCCTCCTACCACCTACTTTATTTCTGTTAAGTTTTACTTCCATATGTGCACATATATGTTGATCAATTACTTCCAACTTAATACTAAGTACACCTGGTATTTGTTTTTTCATTCTTGTGATACTTCACTAAGAAGAATGGTCTCCAGTTCTATCCATGTGACAAACGATACTAGATCGACATGTTTTATGGCTGAGTAGTACTCCATGATGCGTGTGTGTGAGTGTTTATAGTCACATTTTATTACTCCACTCGTGTAGTTATGGACATTTGTATTGCTGCTATAAACATTCAAATGCAACTGTCTTTTTTATAAAATGTCTTTTTTTGGGGGGGGTAAATATATAGTAGTGGGATTG
This sequence comes from Avahi laniger, assembly GCA_963575035.1. NCBI lineage: Eukaryota > Metazoa > Chordata > Mammalia > Primates > Indriidae > Avahi > Avahi laniger. The sequence continues at coordinate 2,496 of CAUYSK010014095.1, read as the reverse complement.
CTGGATCAAATGGTAGATCTACTTTTAGTTCTTTGAGCTACCTCCATATTACTTTCCATAGAGGTTGTACTAGTTTACATCCCATGAACAGTGTGTAAGTGTATCTTTCTTTCTGCTTCCTAGACAGCACCTGTTGTTTTGGAACTTTCTGATAAAAGCCATTCTCACTGGAATTAAATGATGTCTCATTGTGGTTTTGATTTGCATGTCTCTGATGATTAGAGATATTGAGAATTTTTTCATGTGTTTGTTGACCATTAGTCTATCTTCATTTGAAAAGTTTCTGTTTATGTCTTCTGCTCCTCTTTTAATAGGATTGTTTGATTTTTTTTCTTGCTGATTTGATTGAGTTCTTTGTAGATTCTGGTTATCAGCCCTTTATCAAATGTACAGCATGTAAATATATTCTCCCATTCTGAAGGTTGTCTATATCCTCCATTGATTGTGTCCTGGGCTGTAGACAAGTTTTTTTTTTTTTTTATTTTATCAGGTTTCATTTTATTTATTTTTGTTGTTGCTGTGATTGTTTTTGGAGTCTTCTTCATAAATTCTTTGCTTAGGCCAATATCTGTAAGAGTTTTCCAACATTTTCTTCTAAAATTCTTAGAGTTTCATGACTTAGGTTTAAGTCTGTTATCTATTGTGAATTAATTTTTGTGAATGGTGACAGGTGTGGATCCTGTTTCAGTCTTCTACATGTGGCTATCCAATTTTCCCAGAACTATTTATTGAATAGGCATTCTTTACCCAGTGTATGTTCTTATCTGCTTTGTCAAAGATCAGATGGCAGTATGAGGATAGTTTCATACCTAGCCTCTCTGTTCTGATCCATAGATTTATGTCTCTGTTTTTGTGTCAATACCATGCTGTTTTGGTTAGTTTAGCCTTGTAGTATAGCTGGAATTCTGGTAAAGTGATGCCTCCTGATTTGTTCTTTTTTTTTTTTTTTATTTCAGGTATTATGAGGGTAAAAACATTATGGTTACACTTTATATCTTTGTCTTACCCAAGAGGGGGTAAAAGGCATGCCCTTCCCCACTACAATGCTCCCCATGTCCTTTAGTTGTGGGTTTACTCCTCCCAAAAACTCCCTAATCCCTGGAGAGTATTACTGCCATGTGATCACCCTAGTGTTGACCAGTTAGTTCCAATTTGATGGCAAGTACAAGTGGAGCCCATTCTTCCGATCTTGTGGTGCCTCACTTTGGATAATGGGCTTAAGTTTAATCCAGGAAAGTATAAGAGGTTCTGGATCACTGTCGTTTCTTATGATTGAGTAATATTCCATTGTATATATATGCCAAATTTTAATAATCCACTCACGGATTGATGGGCACTTGGGTTGTTTCCACATCCTTGCAATAGATTTTATGTGTCAACTTCACTGGATTAAGGGATGCCCAGAGAGCTGCTGGCAACACATTATATCTGGGTGTGTCTGTGAGGGTGTATCCAGAAGAGATTTGCTTTTGAATCAGTAGACTGAGTAAAGAAGATATGTCTTCATTAATGTGGGCAGGCATTACCTAATCCATTGAGGGCCCAAAGAGAACAAAAAGATGGAGGAAGGGCAAATTTGCTCTCTATTCTTGAGCTGGAATATCCATCTTCTTCTGCCCTTGGACATTGAGCTCTTGGATATCGGGCCTTTGGACTCAGACACCACTAGCTTTCCTGATTCTCCAGCTTGCAGATGGAATTTAGAGGTACATCTCATCCTTCATAATCATGTGAGCCAATTCCTATAATAAATTTCCTCTTACATATATTTATACAAGCATGTGCCATATAATAAAAGATTTGGTCAGCAATGGACCACATATATTATGGTAGTCCTGTAAGATTATAATGGAGCTGAAAAATTCCTGTTGCCTAGTGATGTCTTAGATGATCCTGACCCTTTGTAGGCCTAGGCTAACATATATGCTTGTGTCTTTGTTTTTAACAAAAAAGTTTAAAAAGTAAAAATTTTTTTTAAATTAGAAATGCATAAAAGCCTATAGAATAAGGATCTAAGGAAAGGAAATATTTTTGCACAGCTGTATACTGTGTTTTTGTTTTAAGCTTAGTGTTATTACAAAAGAGTCAAAAAGTTAAAAAAATTAAAAATTTTATAAAATAAAAAAGTTACATAAACTAAAGTTAATTTATTATGGAAGAAAGAAAACTTTTTAAATAAACTTAGTATAGCCTAAGTATACAGTGTTTATAAAGTCTACAGTAGCATACAGTAATGTTCTAGGCTTTCACATTCACTCACCACTCACTGACTCACCTAGAGCAACTTTCAGTCCTGCAAGCTCCATGAGAGCCCTATGCAGATGTACCATTTTTTATCTTTTTATTTATTTATTTTTTTTGAGACAGAGTCTCACTATGTTGCCCGGGCTAGAGTGCCGTGGTGTCAGCCTAGCTCACAGCAACCTCAAACTCCTGGGCTCAAGCGATCCTCCTGCCTCAGCCTCCCGAGTAGCTGGGACTACAGGCATGTGCCAC
>CAUYSK010014094.1:0-31685 GCA_963575035.1 Avahi laniger | reverse complement strand
ATATATAAGAATTGCATCTATTAGATATTGGGCAGGGGGGAGGGGGGAGGAGGGAGGAGGGGACGGGTATATGTGTACACAAAGAGTGCAATGTGCACCACGCAATGGGATGGACATATTTGAAACCTGGACTGAGGGGGGGCAGGGGGGCAAGGGCAACACACGGAACCTAAACATCTGTACCCTCATATTATGCTGAAATAAAAAAAAAATAAATAAAAAAAAGATAAAAAAAATAATAATAAAATAAAAATTAAAAAAAAACACTGAATTATCGCATTTTAAATTTATCTTCTGGTTTTTGTTCCTTTGCTCTGGAATTTTGCTTTACATGGCCCTTCTAATACTGTTGGTTGAAGGTCTATTCAGTCTCCCGTAACCCTCTCTCCACCCTTTCGCCCTTCTCCAAGTCCCTAATCTCCCAAAAGTGCCACCTAACTTTCAACCTCCTTTTTTCCTGTGAAGTAAAAAAAAGTGTTAATGATGAGGATAGACAAAGTTTAAATGATTTAACATCTCAATAATGATAGCTCCCTCAAGCCTTTTGGATGGAAATATGCAGCGTTTCTCTCTAGCAATTTAGGTTATGTTTCAGAAGGTTAGTTAATTTCCTACCAGCCTAAATTATTCTTAACCCTAAAGTGCATGAAATGAGGTGGGAACAAATACCACATCTTTCTCTATATTTTCCCTATATGAGACAGCTCTATGGGAAAATTATTATATTCCCTCTTTTTTTCCCCAATTATGCCAGAGTGCTATAAATACCTTCTATGTGAAGTAAGGTTGTTGAAAATGCAGATGATAAAACAGCTAACATCTATGGAGTACTTACTATATGGGTCAAGCACTCTGGTAAGTACTATACTACATGGGCTGTCTCATTTAAGCCCCACAACAACTATTATCCTCATGTTATACATGAGGAAAGTAAGGCTCAGAGAAATTCATTAATCGGCCCAAGGGAGTGAGTGGGATAGCCAAAATCCAAAAAAATGGGAATATTTATATTTTAAAAAAAATGAGAATATTTAAAGAAACAATGCCTGTAAAAGGATATGACTTCTAACAGTGATAAGTTGCATATTGTGCTCCAGTGCCCCATGTTAGTAAACTGGAGGCCTGGAAGCCTCTCTGCAGAGTCATAAAGGTAAGTCCTTTGATTTCAGGATGTCCTAATACTGGGCATTGGTAGGTTTCCTCGAGGAAAGTAAATGAATGAGACCTGAAGGGCCTGGCAGCAAGTAGAGCCTCAGCGAATAAGCATGTGCCTTTCTGCAAGACCCATTTCCACCCTTGAATGCCCCATGTCCTGGATGTGGACCAAACACTCAGAGGAACTGTAGGTGCAGTCAGGAGCATTGACCTGGTTTAATGCTTTCACATAAGAGTAGAGGCCTTGCTAAAAGAGTGCATGTGATCAAGCTGCCTTCACTCGATCTCTCAAGTGGAGAGTCCATGTACAACCTTCAGTACAGGGTATCACAAAGAAGCCCACGATATTTGTTGTTAATACCGTCATCGTGACTATCACTGTGGAACAGTGGTTAAGAGTGTGGTCTCTGGAGCCAGATTACCTGGGCTTTGAATCCCAAATCTACTACTCACCAGCTGTGTATTCTTGGATAAGTTATTAACATTTCTCTGTTTCTATTTACTTGTAAAATAGAGGTAATTATAGTGCCTACTTTATCAGATTGCTCTGAGGAGCTAATATAAGTAATATTTGTACCTGGCACATAGTAGGCACTTCATAAATATTAGCTAGTATCATCATGATCGTCATCACTATCAATCATCATCTCTGCCCCAGGATTTGGGGGTGACGGAAAATCACTAGATGGGGATATGCTGAGGTCCGGCAGCCATGGATGATGTCGGCCACGGTGATGTGAGCAAAACATTGCCTAGCCAAACCCCACACTCACAGTATGACACGATGATCCCACCCACTTCCTTCATCTCCTTTCCTTTGTCACCACCCTACAGCAGGCCCCCATTATTTCCTACCTGTGCTGTCGCAAAATCTTCCAAACTGGTCTCCCCAAGTCCAGTCTCTTCCCTCACTAATCAGTTGCTGATGCTGCTAGTAGGTCAGTCTTTCTAGTCGAGATCAGAGTTTCTGTCTTACATCTCTTCTCGAACCCTGCTACCCCTGTACTGGACCACACGTTATGGAGATGCTGAAGGAATGATTGCTGGGATTACTGTGTGAGTTCCCTTCACAGGATAGGAAATTGTGCCAGTAATACAGAAACAACAACAACAACAAAAGGGGACCCTAGCAATAGTAGTGACATATTAGTAGTGGCAAATTCCATTGATACTGTGTTTTACTTTCACGCAGTCTAGGAGGGAAGCAAGGCAGGTGGTATCTTCATTTTAAACAAAAGGAAACTAAAGATCGATCACAGAGATAACATGACTCAGTCAAGGTAAGAAGACTTCATTGTAGTGAGAACCATGTCCCAAAGTCTCTTGGATAGTTTCACATTGCCTGATTTCAATAACTATTCAGAAAATGGGACCATGTTATATTTCCTGATGAATCGTGTTCAGTATGTTTAGAACAATAATAACACAGAGTCCTTATTAAGTATCAAGAACTATGATAAGCAGTCTACATGGATTATATAATTTGACTCTCCCGATAACCATATTTGTCTGTTTTTCAGATGAAAAAACATGAGGTTTGCAGATATTAAAATACCAGCCCAAGGTAACTCAGTTACAGGAAGTGAACAGAGACTGACAACCAGGGGCCTATGCTCTCAACTAGGGTCCCCTCCTGCCTCTATGTTTCTGGCTGAGCCTCAAGCCAATTAACCTGGAGGATGATGTGGGATTTTCCTACATCAGGTATATCTGACAGGAGAATTATGTAATAATTTTAAAATGCATAATACATAATGTTTTATAGTTTAAAATCTAAAGTTTAACCAAATTTTTCTTTTCATTGCAGATTTTTACTTTGTAATCTGAGAATTCTTTAACTAAAAATAAATATTAAATATAATTTCACTCTACAAACATCTATAATGGGTCTTTTTATTGTGTTTGCAAACTTTTTATAAACCTAATTCAAAAAAAAAAGCTTCTAATTCCTAATTCTTTCTTATTTTGTGTTTGATATTATGGTTCTAGGACATTCTTGCCTAGACCATAATTTTTTCTGCTTAGTTCAAAAGCTGTCAAAAGAATATTCTTATAATACTTGTATCAATTATATTTCTTCCTTGATTTGCCTAGTTTTCCATTTGAATATATTTTTGTACATCAAGGATATTAACCCAGCTTCTTATTTGTGGTACTATTTTAAAAACAATTCGTTGCTTGACATTGAATTTTGTTATGATGGGTTTGTATGTACAAAATATTTAATTTTTGTGGAATAAAATCAATTGATATTTTTCTTTGTGCTTTTTCACCATTGCTTTCCTGCTTAGAAAGTCCTTCTCTATCCCTCAAAGAGATAATCTGCCCACACCATCTTTAGTTATTTCTATGATCTCTCTGTATGTCCCTCCTTCTCCCTTCTTCCTCCAGTTTGTTTCTCTCCTCCCTCCTCTCCCGATATGTCTATCATCCATCCTCTATATCTTTCTCTTTTCCTATCTCTCCTTCTCTTACTCTCTTCCTATTTTGTCATTAAACTCTTGTATCTGCATTTGAAATAAACTCTTGTATCTTCATTTTAAATCATGAAATAAAGATCAAAACTTATATACATATCAAACTTATGTACAGTATAATCAATACTATGCATTATTTCTTGAATAACTCCTATTCCCCCCCACACACTGATTTACTTTATCACCTTTATTATATACCAAATTCCTGGATGTTTTCGGATTTGTTTCTAAGTCATAATTTTGGATCATTATTTTTTTAAGTCCCAGCTACTCAGGAGGCTGAGGCAGGAGAACTGCTTGAGCCCAGGAGTTTGAGGTTGCAGTGAGTTATGATCACACGACTGCACTCTAGCCCAGGCAACAGAGACAAGACCCTGTCTCCAAAAAAAAAACAAAAAACACTGTATTATTTACTATATTATATTCTTAAAATAAACCCAACTTGGTCATAATCTATTATTTTTTTAATATGTACCTGTTTATGATCTGCTAGTGTTTCAGTTAGGTATTTTGTCTTATATTTATTAATAAGAGAAATTACGTATAGTTCAGTATGTTTGTGTGACAAGAGGTCACCTTTATCAAGTTGATTTATTAATGATAAGAAAAACAACCAAACATCAAAATTTTGCCATCTTTTAAAATAGTTCAAAAACATGGAAATTATATGGTCCTTAAAAGTTGTAATATGTGTTCATAAAACTTTTTTCTCCCATTTCTTCATGGCATTTACCAAGTTAGATTTGCTACTTCTACCATAATTTTAATAACTCATACTGCTTCTCAAAAGGGTTGCTAAATGCATTTTTATATGCATCCTTGGTCCTAGTTTCATGAGAAGTATTTCTGTTTTGTCTCATTTCTTTTTATTGAAAACACTGTTCATCCATCAGTTTATTTAATAGATGAGTTTTTTTCCTAAAGGACCAGATTTAGAAATAATTGCTAAGTTCTACTGTTTCATGTTCCTTAATTTATTTATTTATGATTGTATTTTTATAATCATTCTCTGTAGGCTTATTTTTTATTTTTTCTAATCTCTTCATTTAATGTTTACATTCATTTTCATTTTCCTAGTCATAATAGCATAAAAAAAATCTATCTGTAGGTATAGATGTGGCTATAACCTGAAGTTTTGATACACAGTTATGCAGCATTTAACAATGGGGATACATTCTGAGAAATGCATCATTAGGTAGAAAGGCTAAAGGAATCTAATAGATTTCATAACATTCTATATATTGCTGTATCGATGATTTCTTTTGGTGCTTTCAACACATTTTGCATTATACATTTCAACAGATTTCACCACTGTCTGATTACATCTTTTATCAGTGTTAAATTATTCTTTTCCTTTTAAATGCTTTTTTACTTGGTTTCTACTTTGTCAGTTTTGTTATTACTACTTCCTTTTGGTTTCATGCAACAAGGTATGTCTGTGCCCAAACTGTTCTTTTCTACCTTTCCAAGCTCATTTGTGTTACACATATCGTTAATATCATGTTAATTGTCTATGCTTTCTTAATGGAGAGGCTTTCTTAAATGGAAGTTTTATTTTAGTGTATTTTGCCACCATTTATAAGAAGTATGTTTAGCATTACTGCATTATCTTTTTTCATTCATATTTTTCTTTTTTGCTAAATCCACTATTTTCTGACTTTGGTTAAAAAAAGTAATGTAAAATGAATTAATTTTTTAAATTTGCTAAAGATTAAAATAACTATTAACCTATATATCTTTATAATAATAAAACTCAAGATTGAAATGGTATCTTTTGACTCCTCTTTAGGTAAGAGGAAGAATTTTGTAAGTTTTTAACTTCCTCTCACCATTACCTGTTTCCTTTCCCAATCTTTGTTACTATAATGTGAGAAATTAAAGCTAATCTATTTTTATTAAATTATTTCTATATTAGATAACTTCTGTTTCAAAAATTATTTTGATATCTTCATTCAACTTTTTAAATAAAAACACAGTGTGCCTCTTTTAAGTAACAACCATATTTTTAAATTTTTTTTCATGTCATACTACCATTTTCCAAATGTTTATTAATGTTTCAGTGACTGTGCTATCCATTTTACAGGCAATATAATTTATTTTTACAATAATCCTATGAGATAGGTACTATTATTCCTGTTTCATGGATGAGGAAACAGAGACTCACTCAGATAATTGCCAAAATCACAAAGTCAAAGTATTTTGTGACTTTGGGCACAATGTAAACTGAGATCTCACATTCTCCATTGCACTATTCTGCCTCCAATCATGTATTCAACAGTGATTGAATCTATAACACAGGCATTTGCTCTACTAATATTTACCGAGGATTTACTACATGCCAGACAGAGTGCTATATTCTGAGGTTCCAGTTTTGAATACAATATAGTACCTGTTTTTAGTGAGTTCATCTTCAAGTGGGAGTGACTGGCATGTACGTGAGTGATTTTATTACAATATCTAAGTACTACATACAGCACGGAACATCCTAGGAGGACAAGGGAGTGACTTACTCTCCTTGTCACTCCTTGTTGAGGGGATGGAGAGGACTTCACCAAAGAGAAGACACCTTAGCTGAGTCACAGTGTATGAACTGTTGTCTAAGTGAAGAAGAAGGAAAACCCATTCTAGGGGCAAGAAAGAGCATCTGCAAAGGCTAAGAGTATAAAAAAGGTGTTGGTGTGAGGCCACTGCAAGCATGTGGCTGGAGTATTAGGTGCCAGTGCTACTCTGGCAACGGCAGGAGGTGAAGCTGAAGTAGAAACCAGGATCAGATTTTGAAGAAGTTTTTGTGTCATGTTGAGGAGCTTGAAACTCATCTTGTAAATGATGGGGAGCTGCTGAAGTCTATTAAGCAGGAAAATGATGTTATTCCACTTGATTGTTGAAAGATCACTCTGTGCAATAAATATAAAGACTGGACCTGGAATGGTCTGTAACCGAAAGCAAAGAGGTCTGTGAGTGGCTACTGCAGGTCTAAATCAGTTTTCACAGGCAGGTCTTGAGTTCTCATTTGGTAAACAAAATTGTCATCTTCTGTTCTCCTTTCTGCCTTGATTGCCAAGAAGTTTAAGACAATATTTAATCCTCAATCACAGTAACTGTATTAGACCTTTTAATCAGTATATTTTTGTTCACCTCCATTTCATGGTTTATTCATTCTCCATTGCTGCTATAAGAAGTTACCACCTATTTAGCTGTTTAGAACAACATAAATTTATTCCTTCGCAGTTTCCATGTATCAAAAGTCCAACAGAAGTGGGACCAGGCTGACATCAGGGTGTCTGCAGGGCTGTGTTCCTTACTAGAAGCTCTGGGGAATGATGTGGTTCCAAGCTCATTCAGGTTGTTGGCAGAATTCAGTTCCACACTATTATAAAATAGGTCCTGGTTTTCTTGCCAGTTGTCAGCCAGGAGTTGTTCTCAGCTTCCAGAACCTACTTGCATTCCTTAATTTGTGTTTCCCTTCCTCCTTCTTCAAAGCCATCAACAGTGGTTTGGGTCATTCGCCTGCTTTGACAATCCCCGACCTCTTCTGCTTCTTCTCTCCTGGACATCTCCATAATTGACTCTTCTATGTTCCTCTTTTGTTTTTAAGGACTCACATCATTACATTGAGCCCATCTGGAAAATCCAGGACATTCTTCTCTCTATTTAAGATCAGCTTATTAGAAACCTTAATTCTAACTTCAACGTCCTCTCATAACAATACCTAGATTAGTGTTTAATTAAATAGCCAGGTGATGGAACTCTTGGAGGGATATCGTTAGAAGCTTGCCTACCAAACATGGTTTTAATTTTCTATTTCCATTTGAATAGTTTTATTAATAGGACTTGATTTAAGGCATCATAAATCCTTTTTAGAAAGAAATGTATTCTTTTTCTTTATTATATTTACTGTTTGGGACATAAGAATAAGATATTTTTACTGTAGAAAATTTGTAAAATAAAAAATAATTAGAACCAATCATAATTCTACCACTTAGACTTCATAGCCACCACTATTAGTACTTATATTTTGTTTCAGTTCTTTTCTGCACATAGTCATAAAAGCTGAAGGTTAAAGTATATGCAGTACTCTAGTCTACTTCTTAAGTCAATGTCAAGTTGGTAACAATTTCTGGCATATAATATTTACATAATTGTCACATAATATTACGGTGAATGAATGTAACACATTTTGTCTTATTTAAGAGTACACGGGATTTTGCAAATTTTTCGTTATGAATAATATTGAGTTACACATTTTTAAACATAAATCTTTGTTGGCATTTTGGATTTTTTCTGGATATATACCTAGGTGTTGAATTGGGTATTATGTCAGTCTTTTTTCAAATATTCCTTACATCCTAAAATATGCTTGCAAACTAATAGGCTTTTAAAATATGAAGTCAGAGTAAGCAGCTGATTATGACTACATGTGTCTATCGTTGGCAATTTATTGAAAATATGCAAAAATTTTGTAAATTCATCTTTTTTCATATTACAGCACCCATTTCTGAATACATTTGTGTCATATTATAATAAACTTCAATTTACAAAAATTATAAAATGTATAGTAGTAGTTATTGCTGTACACAAAATATTTCCTGTTCTCTTTACAGGCGTATTGTAGGATTGCACTTCTCTGCTTCCTTGGAGTTTGACAGAGTCATGTTACTTGATTTGATCAAGGAAACATAAGTGGACGCGTGTGTGTCACTTATTCATGAAAGCTTATGAGCAGCATATAACTAGCCATGCATCTCTCTTTCCCTCTGCCATAGAAACTGGCCAATGTTTCAGATTGTGGTTACTCTACTAGCTCAGGTTCTGGAGTTAGGACAAGGCAGAGTAGTGTCCCCCTGATATTCACAGAGTGATTGAGAAACAAACCTTCCTTCTTAAAGCCAGAAAGATTTTAGCATTATTTGTTACACAGCATAATTTCTCTCATCTTAGATAGACCAAATAGCCCAACCAATAGAAATTGTGGGCTCCTACCATAACAAAAATGTGGCATTGATTAAAAACCTTGATGAGAAAACTGTCCATGGAACTGGAAGAATGGTGATGCATGTTATGCAATAGCAGACTGTTTGGTAAGATTTTCATGTGCAATAACTTGGAAGGAATACCATATGCCTAATAAACCTGGAGAACTAGGAGAGTAAGTTGAAAAATAAAATGTTGTGTAACATGTGTTCATTGCTATTGGCTCTGACAAGGTATTATAGTAGACACAAGCTGAAGAAATAACTAGTTGGCTCACAAACTGGATTTAAAAAGCAAACAAAAAGTTCACAAATTCAGGGACTAGTAAATTGTTAGAAAAAATGATCACTTCTCATACTTAAATAGGAAAATACATAATTGAGAAACATTTTTTGAATAACGAAGGCTGATTAAAACTCAGCCTCGTGGCTAATATTAAATTAAGAACATGGCAATCACACCTAGTGTTAGAAGCTCTGAACAGATTTAAGATGTGTATCAGTTTCCTATTGATTCTGTAACAAATTACTAAAAGCTTGGCTTAAAATAATGCAAATTGACTCTCATAGTTCTGATGGTCATAAGACTTAGATAGGTCTCCCTAAGCTAAAATCAAGTTGTTTGCAGAGCTGTGTTCCTTTCTGAAGGCTCTGGGGAGAATTCATTTTCTTGCCTTTTCAGGTTTCTAGAGGTTGCCCACATTCCTTGACTCACGGCCCCTTTCCATATTCAAAGTCAGACATAGCCAGCTGAATCATTCTCCTATTGCATTCCTCAACACTGATTCTCCTTCTGTCTACCACTTCTGCTTTTAAGTCCCCTTGTGATTACACTGGGCCCACATGGATAATTGAGAATACTTTCCCTATTTTAAAGTTAGGTGATTAGTAAACTTAATTCCATCTGCGACCTTAATTCTCCTTGACCATGTAACAACGTAGTCACAGGTCTGGGGATTAGGATGTGGACATTTTAGGGGGATCATTATTCTGCCCACCATGTAGTGATACCAAGAAAATCCTTTAAACTGGACAAAAATGTTTAGGGAAAAGACATGAAAAATGTTGTTCTGAACACCTGATAAGCACATGATACAATGAAATCAAGAGAGTGAGGAAGAGGGTGGCCTACGGGTGAGGAAAGAAAGACACTTACCAAATATGAGTATTATATCTAAAAAGGAACTGTCATGAGTTTATGGTACATAAGGCTGACTGAAATAAAGAGAAATCCAGTGAAGGTTTTCGGAGAATTACATTGCCAAAAGTCAGCCTGAACTGAAAGAAAATTTAACAATTCAGGACTTAACACTGAGACTTCAACCATCTTTGAATCGAATGTAAGCTAAGAACTTTGCCTAACCCTCAAGGAAAGTATGTTCCCTGACACTCACTTCAAATGTGGCCAAAGAAGATCATAGAAAGGAAGATTCTCCCAGAGGATAGCACCAAGAACCATGGATTCTATGAACCAAGGAGACAGATGCTCCTACTCCAGGGCACTCTCAGGAGAGGAGCCCTTGATAACATTAGCCCAGTAAAGACTTCAGAGTTTCAATGACCCGACCCAGTGATTGTAATATACTTCCAATTTGTACACTTTCTAAACAGCAAATTGAGATTCTCCAGGCCTGATTTCATCACTGCATATTGGGTGTGGGCAGATGGATGAGTAAAGGTTTGGTGACTTACCTTTGTCTTTATAGGTATCTGGACCTGTGGAAATATTTTACATCATGCCTGGATATAAGACTACTGGGGATCCTGGATTGTGTGCCTGATGCTGTAATTGGAAGATATTTGGGGTTGTCTCCTTTGGAGAAGCAGGGCAGGGAGTGCATTTTTACCCAGAGGAAGCAGAGACGAACAAATAGTTGGTGACCACAAGGAAAAACTGTAATAGGCATTAGTGCTGCTCACTAATGTTCGGTTCTTATTTTCTTCTACCCGTATAGAAAACTGAACTTCTTAGCCCTTTTTTGGTTGTGTGGAGCAATAGGAATAGTTCTGGCCATTGGACTATCATTTCCAGGTCAGAGGACTTAATTTTTTTTTTGCCCCTCCCTCATCAGAATACTTAATTCTTAATGATGTGAAATGCCCCTTATTTACTAAACTCTAATTCTTAACTAAGTTCTCAATTTGGGTATTTCAAAATATTAAGGGGGTACAAATGCTTTTATTATATGGATAGCTTTTATAAAGATTAAGTCAGGGCTAATTAGTGTGCCCATCACCCAAATAGTGTTCATTGTACCAGTTAGGTAGGTTTTTACTTCTTCCCTCCTCCCCTTCCTCTTTTTGATTTCCAAATGATTTTACTTTTCTCTGTGCCCATGTGTGCTCATCAATTAGTTCCAAATTATTAGAGAGTATGTGTGGTGTTTGTTTTTCCATTCTTGAGATACTTCGCTTAGGATAATGATCTCTAGTTCCATCCAAACTGCTGCAAAAGACATTGACTTATTTCTTTTTATGGCTGAATAGTACTCATGATATATATTAATATATACCACATTTTGTTAATCCACTCACTAATTGAGGGGCACTTAGGTTGACTCCACATCTTTGTGATTATGAATTGTGCTACAATAAACATTTGAGTGTAGGTGTCTTTTTGATAAAACGACTTATTTTCCTTTGGGTAGATACCCAGTAGGGGGATTGTTGGATCAAATGGTAGGTCTCCTTTTATTTCTTTGAGGAATCTCCATACTGTTTTCCATAGAGGTTGTACTAATTTGCAGTCCCACCAAGAGTGTATAAGCATTCCTTTCTCTCTACATCCACATCAGCATCTATTGTTTTTTGACTTTTTAATAGAGTTCTTAAGTCTTAATTAGCACTTAATTCAAATGCTTTTTGTTTTGTTTTGTTTGAATTTATTTCACTAGATTGAGGGGGTACAAGTGTTTTTTGTTATATGGATGAATTATATAGCAGTGAAGTCAGGGCTTGCAGCGTACCCATCACCCAAATAGCATACATTGTACCCAATAAGTAATTTTTGATCCCTTACTCCCCTCCCACCCTCTCTCCTTCTGAGTTTCCAATGTCCATTATTTTACTTTGTGTGACCAAATAGCTCCTACTTACAAGTGAAAACATGTGGTATTTGTTTTTCCACTCCTGAGATACTTCACTTAGAACAATGGTCTCTAGTTCCATACAGGTTGTTGCAAAAGACATTATTTCATTCCTTTTTATGTCTGAGTAGTACTCCATGGTATATATTTATTTATACACACACACACACACACACACACACACACACACATACACACACCATATTTTCTTTATCCATTCCTCAGTTGATGGGCACTTAGATTGAATCCATATCTTTTCAATTGTGAATTGTGCTGCGATAAACATTCAGGTACAAGTATCTTTTTGACATAATGACTTCTGTTTCTTTGGGTGGACACCCAGTTGTGGGGGATTGCTACATCAAATGATAAGTTTACTTTGCACTGCACCCATGCCAACATCTATTGTTTCTGACTTTTTAGCAATGGCCATTCTGACAAGGTGGTATCTCATTGAGGTTTTAATTTGCATTTCCCTGATGATTAGTGATGTTGAACATTTTTTATATGTTTATTGACCATTCATATATCTTCTTTTGAAAAAAAATCTCTTCATGTCTTTTGCCCTTGTTTAATGAGGTTATTTGTTTTTTTCTTGCTAAATTATTTGAGTTCCTTATAGATTCTGGATATTAGTCCTTTGTCACGTGTATAGCTTGTAAATATTTTCTACCATTCTGTAGGTTGTCTATTTACTCTGTTGATTCCTTTGCTGTACAGAAACTTTTTAGTTTAATTAAGTCCAATTTATTCATATTTGTTGTTGTTGTATTTGCTTTGGGGGTCTTGTTCATAAGTTCCTTGCCTAGGCCAATGTCCACAAGAATTTTTTCTATTTTCTCCTAGAATTTTTATGGTTTAAGGTATTACATTTAAGTCTTTAATCCATCTTGAGTTAATTTTTCCATATGGTAAAATGTAGGGATCCAGTTTCATTCTTCTTCATGTGGCTATCCAGTTTTCCTAGCACTATTTATTGAATAGGGCATCCTTTCCCCAGTTTTGTCTGCTTTTTTGAAAATTATTTAGTTGTAAACATATGGCTTTATTTCTGGGTTCTCTATTCTATTCCATTTATCTGTGTGTTTACTTTTATACCAGTACCATGTTTTTTTGGTTACTATAGCCTCACAGTATAATTTGAAGTCAGGTAATGTGATCCCTCCAGATCCCTCCCTCCTTTTTGCAGAAGATTGCTCTTGCTGTTTTGTTCCATATAAAATTTAGTATTGTTTTTTCTAATTTTGTGAAAAATAATGTGGTACTTTGATGGGAATTGCATTGAATTTATAAATCACTTTTGGCAGTAAGGACATTTTAACAGTGTTGATTCTTCTGATCCATGAGCATGGGATGTTTTCCTATTTGTTTCTGTCATCTGTGATTTTTTTCATCAGTGTTTGATAGTTGTCTCTGTAGAGATCTTTCACCTCCTTAGTAAAGTATATTCCTAGGTATTTTATTTTCTTTTGCAACTATTGTTAATGGTATTGAGTTCTTGATTTGACTCTCAGCTTGACTGTTATTAGTGTATAAAAATACTACTGATTTGTGTACATTGATTATGTAACCTGAGACTTTATTGAAATTATTTATTAATCTTGGAGTCTTCTGGAAGATGCTTTAAGGTTTTCAAGATGTATCACTGGCAAACAGGTATAGTTTTATCTCCTCTTTTCCAATTTGGATTCCCTTTATTTCTTTTGCCTGTTTAGTCTGGCTAGAACTTCTAGTATTATGTTGAATAGAAGTGGTGACAGTGAGCATCCTTGTCTTGTTCCAGTTCTTAAGAGAAATGTTTTCAACTTTTCCCCATTCGGTATGATGTTGGCTGTGAGTTTGTCATATTTTGCTTTTATAATTTTTAGGTATGTTACTTCTATGCATAGTTTGTTGAGAGTTTTATCATGAAGGAGGCTAGATTTTATTGAATGTTTTTTCTGTCTCTATTGAGATAATCATATGGGTTTTATTTTTAATTTTTTATGTGGTCAATCAATTTCTTGATTTGTGTATGTTGAACCATCTTTGCATCCCTGGGATAAAACCCACTTGATTGTGGTGAATTATATTTTTGATGTGCTATTGTATTTGCTTTGCTAGTATTTTGTTGAGAATTTTTGCATCCATGTTTATGATAATTCTAATTCTTAATGGTGAAGGATGCTCCTGAATTCTCTTCTCCCTTCTACCTGCTGAGATGATCCTAGAAGCTTGTGTAAAGATGGGCTTCTATCAACCTTCCAGAGCTTCCCAACCAACCTATTTTGGACATATAGTATGAGGAATAAATACACTGTTGTTATGACTGGGGAGTTATTTGTAACTGCAGCATAAATCAGCTTTTCCTAACTGATAAAAAACATAAGAACTTTTCTTCACATTGTAAAACCTTTATCTTGAGGTTTCTTTAAAAATAGAAGATCCCTAAGATATTTTTAATAAGAATTCATGTGCATGTCCTCTGTTTACACAACACATATTCAGGAATACAATTATTATAGAAAGTAAGCTATATCTGTCTTATATCTGTCTGTTACCTTCTTTATGTTTTCAGATTTCAATAATTTAAATAAGTATTTAAAAATGAAAAGAAGTAGAAAATTTATAAGAAAGTCAGATTCATTATACCAGGAGAAACTCTATCTTTCATTGCATTAGTCATGGATTTATTAAACACTGATTATTGGTTCTATTTAATTGTGAAACATAAGTTTAAGCTTTGGGTCTATAAATTAACTACTCCTTAAAGGCTGGAGTAAGAGAGATGTGTGGAAGTATACTCCATCAAGCAGTCCCAGGGTTGGGTCACAAGGGTCAAGACTTAATTACCTTGTGGACATAGAGAACCAAAGAGTCAATCTCAAATTACCAAAAGTCACAGAAACAAAATCTATTAACAGACCCAACATGGTGAGAGCAAAATAAAAAATGGAGTAAAAGTTTAAAAACTTAGGTAAATGCACAACTGTAGCTAAAAAAAAAAAAAATGTTAAGCAAGTGTGGCAACAAGATGAGAAGGTATAGGATTCTTGTTATTATATAAACAGAGCTGAGACAATTTAACCTCACTATTATTGGGTGCTAAGCTGATCCAGAAGTTAAATATACAGGCTAGTCCTGGTTAAATATACAGGTTTCGGAAAGATAGTGTCCAAGCTTAAGATGTCATTGAAATAACTATGACCAATAAATTCTACAGTGATTTTTTCAGATTCTTAACTAATATCATGAGGACCTCTAAGATTTCAAAAAAGATTGGTCTTCATCTAAATAGAAAAATTGATCACAGAGAAATTGAAAGAAGTAGAAGATTATTACAAAGAAGAAAATATAAAGAGAAAGAGAAGGAGGATAAAAATGAAGAGAAGAACGGGAGGATGAAAAGAAGAAAGGGGGTGACGAGATGGAGGAAGAGGAAGAGGAGGAAGAAGAGGGGCAGCAGAAGAAGAAGGAAGGAGAGATGAAAAAGAAATAAGTAGATTAAAAAAAATAAATGAAAAGATAAGCTTCTCTGGTTCTGGGAAGTCTGAGGACCAAAACAGGAAAGCTACTGAGGGGGTCAGGGGAAAGGACCCAAATAAAAGGTGAAGCAATTGGAAACAGAACAGAGAGTGCATATTTATGGGTGATGCAGGTGGTTAGACCTGGCCTGAGAATGGAATAACTGTAGGTAGTCACACTGGAGTACCCAGAGCAGAGAAAGCTCAGTAAGTTCAGTAAGAAACATTTCCCAGCTGTGCCAGTGCTCAACTTGTCTTTTGACTCCTAGTTTTTCACAGCCAAGAGAGTCTCTGGGTGCCCCTGAGCAGTCAGGCACCCTTTCCTACAGGTGGGGAAAGGTTTATTACATTTCACACCAAAAGCAACAAAAGTATTCTGAAGAAAATGGAAAAGAAAATGCTGAATCATTTCCAAAGGTGCAAATCAATTTCTTCTTGAGAAAGTACAAAACAGAGAAAAATTTTGAAAATGAAAACAATTCATCTTGTGTTTTATTCCAGGTAAAAAAAGAATTTAAATAATGCCTTGCTTTCTGATCAACAGTTTGCCTCATCACTAAAGAGTACAACAATCTTAGGAATATACCTGAGGATTTATTCCAAAGCTGGCATAAAACATTTCATTCCAAACCAATATTGTTTGAACTAGAATTCATTTGAGTTCATAAATTGAAGAGATGCAAACACAAGGTTGGCATTCCTTTAACATTTTCAAAGATAATAGAAGTATATAGTGACTTTTTTAACCCAAGTAAGGCTGTCAAAGTGTTGGCAATATTGCTTTAATTTGTTTTCTAGCAGCATATCTCATTTGAAATATTTTCCTCAGTTAATTTTTTTCTGTTTAATAAAAGATTTTAGCATTAAAAGCCCTCAAGGCATGAAGACATGTTCTTGGGACCATAAAGCATATATTAAACCTCTTTCCTGATGACTTAAAATAGCTTCCAAACAGCAGCCATGTTTTTGACATAATTGCATTCTCACTTGTCTGTGTTCATTTTTTACTTGATTTGATTTGTGTAGTAAAGGGTGAACTGAAGGCAAAAGATGTGCCAGGTATACAATCTAGATTCGTCTCTGCGAGCCTCAGTTCTTCACCTGCGAAACTGATATAAAAATACCAGTTCTACCCCCTTCACTGAGTTGTCTTGGGGACACAATGAATATAGAAAATTAAAATAATTTGAGAGCATGATGGAAATTTAAGGCATGTATTATTATTGGTGTTACTATGATTTCTCTTTTCTAACATAGTTTATGTAACTAGGGCTCCAATGCAAGGGCTCATAAAAGATCTTTTGCATATTGAAGCAAGTTTTTCTGTATCTGGAAAGCCTATGAAGCAGGCATCATAAGGGGCTTATGGCAGTCCAGAGTACTAAGACCTTTAAGACGCTAAGAAACAAGTCATTTTAAGAACCTGAGAGTACAATTCAGGGCTGCATTTTTGTAACGTATCAGAGTTGGGAGGGCGTTTCCCACAAAAGCACAGGCACAGGTGATTCTGGAGGAGAAGACAGAGCTGACATAGCAAATTCTGGGGTGGGCAATGTCAACACAGATGACCACAAGTAGGCACTGGGCTGGCAGGAAAAATACGGCCACCACTCTAAGGTTGAAGCAGGGGATTGTCATGGCCAATCAAGAGTAAATGAAACTTCCCAGTAATACACTGGGGACCATCACAAAGAGGCTGAGGCTGAGGTTCCAGAGATACTGGTGGATGGCATTGAGTCAGAATGTTTGTTGCTGTAATCATGAGCCCGGTGAGCCCAGACAGATGTCATTTAGGGAAATATGGGTTATGTAATCATCTACATCTTATTGTTCTTATAATCATCATTATTATCAGTATCCTTACTGTAACAGGATGATATCCCTGATACAGTCATTGGAAATAATGCATTTCCCAAGCCACCTGACTCTCTTGACACTCAGCTTTCTTGGGCAGGGGTGCTCTCTTGGTGTTTCCTTCATATGGGTAAAGCCCGAGAGCCAGATGGAGCATAATTTTTATTACACAGCAACTTTGCATAAGTAGGAAAAATAATGTCTGGAAAGTGGAATTTTCAGGGTAATTAGTCTAATATAAGAGATTTTATTAATAGTATTCCCATATCAAGAAAAAATAGAGAGAAAGAGAGATTTTGCAAATAATTCAGATGACCAAGAAAACCAAAATAGTAAGCTGTGAGAAGTTATCCACAAAGGTGTTTTCCAGAGCTTCCCACATATTTCACCTTTCCAAATGGGATCCTAAAGAATCATGCTCTCTTCTCTGCTCCCTCATAAACAATACACTACATCCAAATGGTTTTCTATCATGGTGTCTCAACTTGCTAGATCAGTGGTGGTGGGGGGGGGTGTGTCCCACAAAGGATGTGGAGTTAGTATGTGCACAGAAAATTATGTATAAAGTAAACTACCATATTTATATATACTCCAGTCTGAGATTAAATATTACTAATGAATGTGTCCTACACACGAGCATTATTTATTCCCTTGCATTCAGCACTGCACTAGGCACTGGAGTTACAGGTGTGGACAATAAGATAGATGCCTGCCATCATGTGGATTACAATATAGAGGGAAGGGTGATGGGGTAAATAATAATAAGACACTATATGCTATGATGGGAAAAAAATCCAAGCAGCTAAACCAGTAGCAGAGGGGACCTACTCTATACAGGGTGGCGATCAGAGACATCCTCTCTGAAGAGATTGTGAGGACATGGCTACCAAAGGAGAACAGGGAGAGTTTTTCTAGAGGAGAGAAGTTTGTAAAAGCCTGAGGCAGGAAAGAGATTGGCATGTTCAAAAAACCGGTGAGAAGCCAACCTGTTTAGAGCTACCAAATAGTATAAGCCAAGTTTGTCACAGTCAAGGATAAAAGACTTCAGTTGTTTCTCAATTCAATAAACACTGGCTTATCACCTACTCTGTCAAATACTCTATTAGCACAAGATGATCAAGTCCTCATGAAACGAGGAAGATACACACCCCTGATGTATCATCACAGAAGTCCTGGAAGCCATTGGAACCCATAGGTAGTTGGGAGAGAGGGGTGCTTTCCAAAATACCGTATTTCTTTTAACATCGTTATCCTCGCACTATACAATTTTCTTGTGGGGAAAAAAATCAGTTATATTACGTAAAACATTATCTACATTGAAATATTAGATATTTCAACCTTTTGAAATATATTCAATTTCAATATTTCATCATTTGAATGATATTTCCTAATTGAATGATATTTCAAATCATTCAAAAGGTTGAAATATATATTCTTAACTTTCAATATTTCTATTGCAACTGCTAATATGTATGAAAAGTTTAAAGGAAAGGCAAGTTGTACTGATTTTTGAATTTTGCTCAACATGAGACCTAGAAATGTCAGCCATCCTTTCTGGACTCCTTTATTATTTCATGATGGACCCATTCATTGGGCAGGTCATACATTTTTTTGTGCAAATAGCCTGTCTTCATGAACAGATCATGAACTTCTTGAGGGCAAGAATTCAGTGTTGTTACCTTCCAAGTGATGCAAAACAATGTTCTAAATAAAAGGGTCCAGATAAATCCGTTCATTCAGATTTATAAAATATTTTAAAATATCTCCAGGGTCCTTATAGATCAAATGAATGATTAACTTGAAAGAATTTTCACTGCTTTCTTTTCAAGTGAGGGTTTCAGATCCAGGCTGTGTTTTAGAAAGAACATAACCTCCTTACCACCCACTTTCCCCGTGGGCTATTGCAGAAATGAAAGCTAAACAGTGAAGCTTCCTCTGTCAGGAAATCTGATGCTAAATCACTCTTTTTTCCATCACCAATGAATTCAGTCATTTCGTGCCAATACAATTGAATTAAGGCTCTTCAACACCACTTGGCACACAGACGATATGATTCCTGCTAAAAGTCAAACCCATATACAGAGGATCTTTTAGGGCAAATCTATTTTGAGAAGATATTTTTATTGTTAATAATTTTATCCCATAATTTTACCCTTGTAGCGGAAGGTTTTTGAAAGAATCTGAGCCCAAAGATGATTTTTGTTTTCCTCTACACTTTGAACAGAGTAATTCATACGTATTTGAAGGTGACAGTGTTCCCCTATTATTAGTAAGAGGCATGAACACTCAGTTTGAACATTGACTGGTCTGATTACGGTAACCAACATCTTTCATCTTTCAAATTTCTATTTTCACTAAATATTTTAACTTTTTGCTCCAACAGTTGCACTTTAAAATCTCCATGTAGCCACAGGCAAACTCCTCAGCAAAGTTAAAATGTTTTATATATTAGAAGAAATTTATTTTTTAAAATGAAGAAAAATGCACATGCAAATTGGGGACACTAAATAATACCGACTTGCTTTTTTAGAGCATCAGACTGAGTGAACAACTTTTGGCAGGTATTTGGGCATTTGCCACCACTCATTTGAATTTTGCTGTGATTGACTTCATTTCCATGCCCCAAATTTGTATCATTGCTCAAGATAATGTATATAAAATCTTCAAAACTTGACTTTTAGAGACTTATACAGTTTTCTGTCAATACCATAATCGTAGAAACCATGAGTGTGGGAGATCAAAGGGGTGTGTGGTGGCTGCCCTCTCCTCACCTGGCCATTTGAGTTTGCAAAGCCAATTCTTGTGCTCAGAGCTAGCAAGTCTAACTTGTCAACTGAGGCCACATGGTTGCAGTCTCAGGTCGGTGGTCATGTTCCAATTGGAGCAGAGGCTTCTGTGTTTATTTTTACCATTAGACTGTGAGTTCCTTGACGTTAGGGGTAATGAATATTTAATTCTATATCCCCAATATCTGGCACAGCATTGGGCACATAATATAAACTCAGAAAATATTTAATGGGAGGTGGATAAATGAATGAATGAGTGGCTCAAATTTCATAAAATCTTTGAATTAATCTTCAGGACTAAAATCAAGATATTACCACTATAGCATTTTCTATAGCACGTAGAAAATAGCATTAAGATGAGGTCGATAGTAGTTATTTCTCTGCTATTATACAAAGCGTTTCTGGTGTCTTTTAAATCCACAGGCTCAGGATTAATTGCTCAGCCCCAACCCAGTGTTGTGATACTGCCTACATTTAAAGCTTCCTCATGAGTTTTTGACCAGTCTCACTGCTGGTTTCCTCTAGCCTGACCATCAGCTCCCTCTAGAGGAAAGTCTGGAATTAGTACTGAGACCTAATCATCTTCTTTGTGCCAATTTCCATTTACAGAGGCTGATCAGTGCAAATGTGGCAACCATTCAAGGACTAATTTGATTCCACGTACATTCCTTCTGGAGTGACAAATTCTGCACCTCTAACACATCAGTAGGTCACACACAGATTACTATTCGTCTCTCAGGTGTCCCCCTTCTAAATGGTGCAGTTATAATTTAAAGGCTGCAGACAACCCAGATTTGAGGAAGAGAAAGACAGTGAGAAGCAGAGACAGCCCAGAATGAAGAAAGGGAGGAAAGATAGATGAATAGAAGGAAAAACGAAGGAAAAAATAAAAATTATCTCCTTGTTCAGAAGACATATTTGTGTTCATATGTTCACATGCTCATATTTAGAAAACATTGCGCATGACACAGTGTTATATAATCTGCATGTGGCAAAGTTCCCGGAACAAGGACCTGAGGAACAAATCTACAACAAACGTGGGTACGCCATGTTGCCACACCTGTACATACCTGCAAGACAGCAAAGACAGCACAACGAACTTCAGAGAAGAGGCAATATTTGAAGACATGGACAATAATTCCTAAGGTTCAGACTCCAAATTAGTAATCAGTAATAGCTATCTTTTATCTCCAGGTAGAACTGGATGGAGAAGTTCTAGATAGGGAAAGAAATATAATCTCAGGGGAGAGATAACTGGGTACCAACCTGTTTGTGAAGTGAGAGTTGGAGATTGAAAGGAAGAAAAGATTTGGTGTGTGACCCTTAGCAGTATTTAACAATCTTTCTGTTCAGCCCCCAGGGATTTGTGATGGGTTCCCAAAGACATAAAAGAGTAAATGAGATGGAAAAACTGTACAATATATACAATTTAGGAATATGGGAGGTCAAAGCCTTTCTGATTTTAGCTTAATAGCCTGGTTTAATACAGAGGAAAAGAAATGATAAGAGAGGCATGCAGGATGTGGCCAATAAAAGTTAATTCCCTTCCACCCCTCATTCCCTTCCTCATTACCATCTGGAGGCTGGAGTAACCACACACACACACACACACACACACACACACACACACACACACTCAGGGACAAGATCCTGAGATGAGCAAGTACTGCATCTTTGACCTCATAGATGCAAACTTCATGAGTAGTGACCTCTTCTCAATTCTTCTAAGTCAAGTTCATATCAATCTACTGAACGTATGAATGAATAAAAGAATAAATAATTTAGCGAATTGCTGTATAGTGTTCAAATCTACACTTGATAAGACACCTTACCTTTTTTGATCCTCATCACAGCAACGTAAAAAGGAATTCTTATTTCCATTTAGAAATAAAGAAACTGAAGCTTATGCAAGCGAGTGACTTGCTTAGGATCACAACATAGGAATTACAAAGTTAAGATTTAAACCTAGATAATTTGATTTTAAATCCATTTCCTTTTCCTTTATAACAAAGCTTCAACCTATAGGTGATTTCACTCAGTCACAATATCAGTCCTAGTCATTCAAATACAAATTTGGTGGTAAGAGGTGGCAGGCACTGTTGGATAGCTGACCTCAGACTCATTCCCAAACACCTAAGTACTTCCTGTCTCAGATTCTCTCGAAACTAGGAATGGACAAATGTCTGATTTCTGGCCAGTGATTTGTAAGTGGAAGTTTGTTGGAGGATCTGAAAAACTCTTCTTTTTGATAAAAGAAGCACCCATCTCTAACACTACACCTGTCCCTCAACATCCTACCTAAATATGAACACAGTGCATGGAGCAGCGGCATCCATCTTGTGACCATCAGGAAAATTGCTTAGATGCTGCTCCTGCCATCACTGAGCTGCTCAAACAGGAGTAACCACCTATATCCAGACTTCTTGCCATGTTGAGTAAAAAAAATGCATTCATCTAAGAGTATAGTTAGGTATTTTGTTAGTTACAGGTAAAACAGCAAAACTGATACAGGAGAATGTCTAAAATGCCATCTCTAAAGTACTCAGATTAGTGATACAACAAAGAAAAAGAGTTTGAATTTTATTATATATAGCCTTACTTTAAAAAGCATATTTCCAAAGTCATACTTTCCTGTTCTAAAAAAAGATCAAATATCATCCACATTTAGTTGATCCTAAACTCTGATTAATATGAATGACAAAATAAAACTATTAAATTTGAATTATTAAAATAAAGACAGTTACTCTAATTTTTCTAAACAGCATCTAGCACATCGTTGATGTTCAATAAAGGCTGAGTGCTAAAAACTATATATCTTATTAGTAACACATCTCAGTACTATCATTTGCAAAGAGTTCTTTCTCTCACAAATCAATATCACGAAAACTCAGGCAGCAGGTGGAGGATGTAAAAATGAATCATTTTTCAATAACTTCTTTCAGCATGGAAGGTTTCACATGTCTAGACATATTTTGCTGTTGAATCCCACACTGATATTTAAGGGGTTGTTTTTCCCTATTGCATATAAAATTACCCTAATTATAGCAAAGCATTTTGCTCACATGCTGTCAGTCTCAGGCAAAAAGTGGAGTCCATCTGTGTCCTTCCTATCGCTCCAGCCAGTACATCCAGCATCTCACCTCAGTCATCAGGTACAAGCTTTGCAATAAGATATTTCTCTTCGATTTCATGATGAACAGAGTAAGTTCTTTTAGTTTCAGAATGGAGTAGAAACATTACAATTTCCCTACATGGCATTCATTACAAATTAAACCTATCGGTAATAGAAATGTGAAGAATAACAAGTAATAAAACTTTGACTTAAAAATTAGTATTTAGCAAGACATGAATTTGAAGGCACTTTGTGTTCTCATGATTCTCTATATACCATTCTCAGATAATCAGGTGCCAGGGACTTACAGACTTACATCCATGTCTTGTCTGAGAAATTTTCAGAAACATAAACTCAGCAGGATAAGAAGGTCCAGATACATAAGTACATCAGGGATGCACCTACATCTGCAAGGAGAAAAGGAAGCAAAGAAAGAACAAAGGGGAAGACTTACTTGGCCTGGATGATAGGAGTCACCTGGGTAGGACCAATAATAATTGCTCAGATCAAATGATTTCTGAAAATGATTTTAAGGATGTATTATATAGCTAATAATATGTTTTTAATATACAAGCTCACCGTCCACATACACGTAAAAAGATAATCTTCATTAACGAAAAAAGAAAGAATTAGATTTTAAAGCTTCTAAGAGGTCACAGCATTGCTATTGAATACCTACTCCCAGCACCACCCACACTTACTCTCCATCACACTTCACTTCACTCACTCTTGATCCATACTTGCAGTTACTTTATGCAAGGATGGAACTCTACTTTGGGTTGTTTGTAAGTGAAAAGGCAGTCTTCATTTTTTCACAGAGCCCAATGGGAGTAGGCGATTTGACACTTTGATTTGTACAAGCAATATTTGATGATAGTCTCTGCTCCCTCCCTAACCAAATCATTGTTCACTCTCTTTTGAGATCATGCATTTCCAATGACTTTGTTGGTCAACAAGGTAGCTGTTTCATCAGTGCAGCCCTTATTACATCCAGGCTAGTGTATAATGGCTTTTCTAGAGAAAAGAAGATTTCATGGAATAATGCTGAAAGTTCTAGACCTATCATATGCTATGGGTTTAAATCTTAGCTCTGCAATTTACCAGGTGTGTGAGTACAGGGAATGTGCTTAACCTCCTTGAATCTCAGTCTCCCATTTACAAAACTGGGCTCATGATACCTTTTTCATAAGACTGTTAAAGGTTGAATGAAATGGTTTGTTTGAAAGTACCTGGCGTATAGTGAGTCCAAAATAAACCTTCACTAAATATGAACTGTTAAGCTTTCCAGTAATATGAAAACAAATATCAGGAACCCAGTAACTTCCTAGTGTCCAAAGACTGAAGTATACCACACATGGGAATACAAATTCTTTTTGTTTTTATATGCACTATTACAAGAAAACAAATGCCACATACACATCTAACAGAATGAAATGATTGACAGACAGCATTTACCTTCTCCCAGGAAATAACATATTTTCAGAACAAGCACTTTTAAAAATTACATAAATATGCAGCATGAATTGGAAAAGCATGAGGCTGTGTTTGTTGTTTGATGAACATTTCATTTTCCATAGCTTCCATCTTCATTTTATTGCATGGTGTGCTATTTCCCTCAACAGAAAAGGAAGGCTACTGGGATGTTTGTTACAATCATCTGCTTAAGGTTCTTTGGCAGATCACATGTTTTACTTAATTAAATAATGTCCCAATTAATTGATTTGTTTGTAGACATTCTTAATTTAGTAAACGCTGAGCAGAATGCTAAAAATACCATTATATTTCTGACAGAGGCACCACTAAAGTCTGATAATTGATAGCTTTGCTGTTTTCTCTGATGGCCTGAAAAGCTTTTAAAGCTAAATTCTATAATCATGTTCATCTTTGGAAATTAGTTTTGTGAAACCACACATTTAGTTCTTGCTGAGAAATCTCATTTTAGTCATTTTAACATAATTTATAAGGCATAAACTAAATTAGCTTTTGTAGCTAAGCCAGCACATTTTTCTTTAATTTTTATCTCATCCTAATATATTTTTGACCTTGAAAACTGTAATGTCTGTTGGATATTGAAGCCTCTGAACAAAGAAAATCATTTCCATTCCATCACTATGGTTACACTTTCTTCGCTCTCCAGCACTGAACAGTGCTGAAAGTGTTGAATCTAGATTCCTCAGGAGGGCAAGGGGAACTTCATGTAATATCATTTAGTTCTGATTAAATAAACACATACACCTAATGGAACCCAGGAAAGCAGCAAATTACTTCACTCTGTTTACATTGCATATGATATGACTGATGGTAAGGGGTGATGTATCACCCAGTGTTATTCGTTTCAGGTTCTGCTGTGTGTGGTTTTTCCCTAGGCAGTAACACATACATATTCACCTCCAAAAACACAGTTAAAATGCCAGGCAGCTCTGAATAGCTCTGGTACTCCTGAAGTCAAAGCAGTTTTATCCCTTTCTAACAACAGAAAAACTTCTAGTGTGAAGTTCCCCGTCCACCAGAGATGTGTTTCAAATGAGCTTGCAACATGTCTCTCGCCATCCTAAAAGGGGCTTTGGCTGCCCTACAAAAGCTAGATAAGAATCTGGCCACTCAAACAAATGCCATACCTGCTGTCTCTGATAGAAAAATACTCTTTTTATACATGGTACCATTTGGTAAAACGTTGCTCGAATTTCTTTTCTTACACACCTGGTCTACAATGTTAACTACAATAGGTTTCCTGTCTTTTCTTTGCCTTTGTAGTTCATGTATCAAAGCAATCTTGAAGGAAATTGTTGGCAACTTTAAGGAACATACTGTTTTAAAAAGTATAGTATATTCAATCAGAATCAGTATTGTGGCATATTAAATCTATATAAATTCAAATGAAATGTCTCATTCCTATAATCCATATTCCCACAGATTTCCAGCTACCTTGGTTGGGTTGTGCAAAAGTAATGCAGAGCTATTCATTTGATTTTTAAAAAGTGAGAGGGAAGGGAGAGGAAACAGTTCAAGCCTGGATAGGAATGAAACCTGTATCTTGAATAGCTTTCAGGTACAGGGACCACAGTAATCACTTCTGTGGCCTGGCATAGTAAATAAGTAGTAAATGTTTGCGGCATGGAGGGGTAGGTGGATGGTTGAGGGCTCACTGTTTTATAAGATGTAAAGATCTTTCATTGGTGAGACACAACACACTGACACTCAGACAGATAAAAGGCAGAACTCCAGCTCTGAATGAGAAAAGGCTGCCAGGCAGGATCACACAGGGGGTTGCATCTAAGGACAGGGTAGCAGCAAACTGGAGCTGGAGAGGGCAACCTACGTACGGCAGATGGGATTGCATTAGTTAAGTGTCCTGGACTCTCTGTGGATTGGCTAATTTGAACTATTCTATGGGCTCCAACTCATATGGACTAGTTGTCTAGTACCTGACCCCTGGGTAATAGCGGTCCTGGAGTGTGAGACCCTGATAAGAGAAGAGACTGGACCGTGGACTTGATCAGCTACTCAGGAAGGCAAGCTGACCCATATCTAGCCAAAGCCTCAAAAGGGGATCAAAATGGCATTTCCTAAAAACTCTATTACACTCATCTACCCATAGAAGGAGAGAATGCAGTCAAAATGCAGAAAATCATTACGTATCATTTCAGAGCAACTAAAATGCCAATGAAGTGTGACAGGGAATGTTTAATGAAAGCTAACCCGGCTGGTAAGTTTTTCATATGCTTTATCCCACCAAAACTCATGTTGAAATTTGGTCCCCAATGGGGCAGTGTTGGGAGAGTGCGCCTAGTGGGAGGTGTTTGGGTCATGGGGGTGGATCCCTCATGACTAGACTAATGTCCTCCTGTGAGGATGTGTGAATAAATTAGTTCCGGTAAGAGCTGGTTGCTAAAAAACACCTGGTTTCCTTGCCACGTGATCTCTTTGCACACGTCTGTTCAGCCATGCATGGAAGCAGCATGAGGCCCTCACCAGAAGCTGAGCGGATGCTGGCACCATGCTGCTTGAGCTTCCCACCTGCAGAATCATGAGCTAAATAAACTTCTCTCCTTCGTAAATGACCCAGCCTCAGCTTTTTCGTTATTTCAACACTAAACAGACTAAGACACTGGCCCTTACTTGCACTTACTGTAAACATAATTATAAAATAATTTATCAGAAGTCTTTTAGGAGGATAATCAAGTATTCATAACTTAGATTTGGTGGGTAAAAGACCAAAGAAAGGCCATTTGCAAACATTTGCCTAATTTTTATTAGCTGCCAATGTTTTTCCATTTTATGCCAGGGACAATTCTGCACATGGGCTGGAACATCTATATTTTTAAAGCAAAAGTAACTGGTACTGCCCAAGGTCAGCAGGGACTGCCATCATATAGCATGCTACATCGAAGGCAGAAACTAAAAGCCAACTGTGGTAGGCAGAATAATAGTCCTCCAAAGAGGTCCTCGCCCTAATCTCCTGAACCTGTGAATCTGTTATGTTACGTGGCAAAAGAAAATTATGGTTGCAGATGGAATTAATGTTGCTACTCAGCTGACCTTAAAATAGGGAGATTACCTGGGTGGGCCCAGTATAATCACAAGAGTTCTTAAAAGTAGAAGAGGGAAACAGAAGAAGAAGTCAGAGTGATGAGGTGTAAGAAGAACTAGACCTGCCACTGCTGGCTTTGAAGATGGAGAAAGGAGGCCACAAGCCAAGAAGCGTGGGCAGCCTCTAGATGCTAAAAAGGGCAAAAGAATGTATTCTCCCCTAGAGCCTTCAGAAGGGAGCACAGCCCTGCTGATACCTTATTTTATCCCTGAGACCCATGTTGGACTTCTGACCTATAGAACTGTAAGATAATAAATTCATGGTGTTTTAAACTACTACATTTGTGGTAATTTTTTGCAGCCACAAATAGGAAACTAATGACCATCTAAACTCCCAAAGCATAAAACAACTGCTTCTTTTTTTCCATATTTCCTTCACACAAAATTTTGTTTACTAAGGAGACAAATTTGCAAGACTTGTCCAGGGGCAGATGATTTTTGCTTTTGTTGAAGTATTTGCATGTTTCATATACAATACAATTTCTGCCAATGTACCATCCTTCATTCTCAAATATTAACTTTTTCTGAATACATACATTTAAAAATAGATTCTAACCTACTTTGATTTTGTAGAAGGCAACTTTGGAGTATAAGAAGCTTGCTTCTCAGACTACAGTATTGACTTTGAGGACTTCAACTCTAATGCTAAATAATATTTGAGGAAGATAGCCATATCCTCTGTACCTTACAATAATACTTAATTATTTTAGATTATTTCCTCATATTCCTGCTTGTATACTCAAAAGAACATACCACCAAGTAATCCTTTTAGTTAGAAGCAGAGGATACGAGTATTATACGATGTTTTGAGTGAAGCACATAGAGCAGTGAAGCAGAAGTGGTTTCAAGGTCAGGATTAAAGAATTTGAAGGGACATGACAGTAACTAGCAAAATGCAAGGTGGCCAAGTTGTCACAGCATGAATCCTTCATGAGCGGGCATCATTCTAAGCTGGTTATCAAGCTTATGGGTAAATATTAAGAGGTGATAATCTAGAGAGTGGATAGTGAGAACAAACTGAGTGTCAGTCCCAGCTTCCCTCCTGAGAGACAGTGGGCAGTTTTCATGTAGCCTCCCTCTGTGACCTTCCTCTGTTTCTACAACTAAATCAAAATGTTTCTGTATCTTGCAGGGATACCCTAGTCCCTTTACTTTCCATTTTATTCCCCTTAATGGAGTTTTGATTCTTTGATATGTCTCTTCTGCTTTTTTCCTTTTTCAGTTCAGAAAGCTTGAGTATCTGATTTCCCTTTCCTTTTGCTCTCTTATTCTCTTCAATCTGGGCTTTAAATGTCAGTTTTAGTCAAGGGTTTTTCCATTTTTATACTGGGCCTGTCTTTTTTTTTTTCTTGAAAGGAAATTTTCTTTTAAAATCCATTTTTTTACTGTTGTTTATTTTTGTTGTTGTTCTCTTTAATAATAAAACTTTATCTCGGGGGAAGTAGTGATAAGATCTCTTAAGAGGCAAATATACTCGTTCTTTCAGCATCTCTTCATTACACACCAAATCTCCCTCGTGATAAACTTCGGAGAGAAAAGATGAAAAGATGAGTGAGAGAGTCTTTACCTTCAAAGAATTCACCAACTAGTAAATAAGAAAAATAACTATATTATAGAAAATAAATAAATGTGATGACAGATGCCTGAAGGTCCTGATATACAGCATTATATCATGCTTTCCTGCTCCTTTCTCACCATCATTTTTGAACACTCAAAATAGTGGACCTCAGTCCAAATTCCTTTAGCTGAAATATAACCTAAAATAGGGTAAACGTGTAGGCACCCATCTCATCATTGGGCCACAAATCCCTGAACTGAAAATACTTCATGAGAAAGACGATCAAGGAGTGCTAAAGCGTGATAAGTAATCTCCCAAGACCATGTTCAGTACTCACTCTCACAAAGCCAAAGTGCCCTTTGAAGATATTGAAAACTTTGCCCAGGAAAGAGACACAAAGAAGTTGAAACATGGAAGCAAGTGGATTCTGACTACCTAGAACCTTCAATTAAAGAAATTTTCTCTACTTCACATTGAAAAAAATTTACAATTTTTATTAAGTAGATTTCAGAGAAACATCATCTATACCCTTATTCTCATTCCTAAGCTTTTTTCTCCTTCAATGTTTTTTTTTTTTCTTCCATCTTTCTCCTAGACTAGTAGGCTAATCATCTTAAGGGCATCTTTGTTCTTCTCTTTATCTCATATTTCTTTTTAAACCAGTCACTAACTGACAATGACTCCACCTTAGCAGTGTTCAAATCCACCCCTTCCTTTTAATTGCTGAGAACAGTTTCATAATATGGCTATAACACAATTTATCCATTCTATTATTGGTGGACATTTAGTTTGTTTAAGTTTGGGGCTATTATTAATAGAGCTACCATGAACATTTGTATAAAAATCTTTTGTGGACATACGTTTTCCTTTCTCTTGGACAAATATGTATGAATGGAACTATTTGATTATAAGCTAGTCATATGTTTTAATTTATAAGAAATTTCCACTTTCCAAATTGGTTGAAACATTTTGTATTTCTACCAGCAATATGTAAGAATTCTAGTTGTTTCAAATACTGGCCAACAGTTAGTATTGTCAGGTTTTTAAAATTTATGTCATTACAGAAATGTAATACATGTGGTGCTTGTTTTTCCATTCTTGGGATATCTCACCTGACCAGTCTTTTTTAAATAAAGTTTTGTTAGAACAGAACCATGCTCATTTGTTTATATATGTCTCTGTCTGCTTTCATGCTACAATGACCGACCTGAGTAGTTATGCCTGCAAAGCCTAAAATATTTACTATCTAGCCCTTAACAGAAAAAGTCTTCCAACCCTGGTTATTATATGTCATAATTGTTACATACTTTTTCACCTCATTAAATTTCACAGCTGCCCTATGAAATAAGAAATAATGCCATTATCCAGATGTGGACTCTGAGACTCAGAGAGGTACCTGCCCCAGGTCCTATGGTTCACAAATGGCAGAGGACAAATTTATATTCTGATTTTTGGGACTCTGATGTGTAGATTCTTTTTATTTCAAATAGTCAGAAAACCTTGAAAAAGAATGGAAGATGAAAAATGAAAGCGCCCATTGTAGTGATTTGTACATCCTCACACATAGCAAATGGAACTAAAGCTAAAGTAAGCTGAAGAGCTGGCTTTATATTATATAAAAATAGTTAATATAATTCCAAGGATTCAACCAAGAGACTCCTGGAATTGATAAATGAATTCGGTAAAGTCTCACGATACAAAATTAATACACAAAAATCAGAGGCATTCATATATGCCAATAACAGTCAAACTGAGAATCAAATCAAAGACTCAATACCCTTTACAATAGCAACAAAGAAAATAAAGTACCTAGGAGTATATTTAACTAAGGAGGTAAAAGACCTCTACAGGGAGAACTATGAAACACTGAGGAAGGAAATAGCAGAGGACGTAAACAGGTGGAAAACCATACCATGCTCATGAGTCAGCAGAATCAACATTGTTAAGATGTCTATACTATCCAAAGTGATCTACAGATTCAATGCAATCCTTATTAAAATACCAACATCATTTTTCATGGCCATAGAAAAAATAATTTTATGCTTCTTATGGAACCAGGGAAGACCCCAGATAGCAAAAGCAATCCTAGGCAGTAAAAACAAAATGGGAGGTATCAATCTACCAGACTTCAAACTATACTACAAGGCTATCATAATGAAAACAGCTTGGTACTGGCACAAGAACAGGGACACTGACCAGTGGAACAGAACTGAGAACCCAGATATAAAACCATCCTCATATAGTCATCTAATCTTTGACAAAGCAGACAAAAACATACACTAGGGAAAAGAATCCTTATTCAATAAATGGTGCTGGGAAAACTGGATAGCCACATGTAGAAGACTGAATCTGGATCCACACCTGTCACCTCTCACGAAGGTCAACTCATGCTGGGTCACAGATTTAAACCTAAGGAATGAAACTATTAGAATTCTAGAGAAAGATGTTGGAAATACTCTTCTAGACATTGGCCTAGGCAAAGAATTTATGAAGAAGACCCCAAAGGCAATCACAGAAACAACCAAAATAAATAAATGGGACCTGATCAAATTAAAAAGCTTCTGCACAGCCAAAGAAACTGTCACAAGAGCAAA
>CAUYSK010014090.1:0-31129 GCA_963575035.1 Avahi laniger | reverse complement strand
TAATTATCACCTTTTTATAGATAAGGAAGCTGAAGTTAAATAGCTTTCCCAAGGTTACATTACTAGTAAGTGGCAGAGCTGAAACTAGAATCTAGGTGGTTGGGTTCGAGGATCCGTAGTTAGAACCAATCACTACATTTTACTGTCTCTCTAGCAAAGATTAAATGCATAAATGCAGCTTCACCAAAGCAGAATGACAACCCTAACTTAAGACCTGGAAACTTGGGTCCTTTTGTTTCCCTTTCAAAAAGAACTTAAAAAGGTACAGTTTTTACCTTGTTACTAAAATCATCGAATCCCCAGCACCACCCATACTCATACCCATGCAACACAGAAATCTGAAGATGGTCTAGTTTCCTAAAGTGTCACCTGCAAAGCCACTTGATTTATGCCAGTTATCTGTAAAGTAAATTAAAGTCCCCTACATCAGTAGCTCTTTCCCTAAAACATTAATTAAAAAAAAAAAAAGGAAAAGCAACCATTTCTAAACACAGCATTTACATCCAAATTTCCAGACTGGGCACGGTGACTCATGCCTATAATCCCTAGCACTCTGGGAGGCAGGAGGATTGCTTGAGGTCAGTAGCAAAATCAAGACTCTGTCTCTACTAGTCGCAGCTACTCAGGAGGCTGAGGCAGGAGGATCACTTGAGCCAAGGAGTTTTGAGGTTGCGGTGAGCTATGGCGACACCACTGCACTCTACCTGGGGTGACAGAGCAAGACTCTATCTCAGAAAATAATAATAATAATAATTTCCAAGCTTCATTTGAAAATAGTTTTAATGAGTGTAAGGACATCAGAAAAGTATTATCCACCTCCTCCCAGCTCACAAAACCTAAATAGTGAAAGGTCAAGTGTCAGAGCTGGCAACCAAGTCTCTAAAACAGGGAACACTGTACCTGACAGGTAGAATAATATAATGGCTAAATAATCTTTGTCTCAGTCAAACAGATCCAAATTGGAATCCTTGTTCAGCCACTTAGTTTTCACAAATGCAAAATATGGCTAACAAAAATATCTATCCCATAGGGTTGTTGTGACTGTGAATAGGACATTGTATGGAAGGTAAATATTAAGGTAAATACTTCATCCATGTTGATGCTAAATTTTTACTCCAGAGACTTAACAGAATCATCCATTTCTGTTTCAGGCAGGAAAGCACATGAACTGTCCCTACTGACAGCTTTCTAATTTCTCCTTTAAACTTTTCAGAGGAGTTTCTGCACTGAGAGGCCAGAGTGGTGTACTGGTTAAAGGGACTGGCTCTGGGATCTGTATTCCAGCTAGTCTACTTGCTTGTTAGCTGTGTGACTCCTGTGCCTCATTTTAGATTCTTCATTTGTGAAATGGAGATAATGATAAAAATGTTAGCCATCTCATAGGGCTATTATGAGGATTAAGCCAGTCAATACATGAAAAATGCACATAACAGCACTTGGAAGATAGTAAATGTACAGTAAATGTTGCTCATTACACCTCTCCCCAAAGGTGATGTGTTCCAAATTTTTAGCCCATGGAGTACAATGAAATTATTTTAGAACTCTAGAGTGTTGGAGCTAGAAGGACTCTTAGGAATCATTTCTAGTCCAACTTTGTCATTTAATAAATGGTCACCATGGAGGATCAGAGCTGGCTAAATGGCCTGAACAGGATTAAAACCCAGGCCTCCTAATCTCTATTAATATTTACTGCATACTCCATTAACACTGTGCTTCTTCATCTTAATGAAACCAGTGGGGATCATTCAGTTTCCCTTCTCTGCAAACCACCAGGCCATCTTCTGGAAAGAGCCGGAGCTATTTAAACATCTGGGAAGAAATCCCTCTCATCAAGATTTTCAGGGCCCGAGGCGGTAGCTCACAGCTGTAATCCTAGCACTCTGCGAGGCCGAGGCAGGAGGATCACTTGAGGTCAGGAGTTCCAGACCAGCCTGAGCATGAATGAGATCCCATCTCTACTAATAACACAAAAATTAGCCGGGCGTTGTAGTGTGCGCCTGTAGTTCCAGCTACTTGCGGACGCTGAGGCAGGAGGATCACTTGAGCCCAGGAGTTTGCAGTTGCTGTGAGCTAAGCTAATGCCACGGCACCCTAGACAGAGCGAGACTCCGTCCCCAAAAAAAAGATTTTCGAGAACCACTGCCTTGGGTAGCACTTTTTTGGGAGGTAGGTGGTTAGGGTATAATCTATTTTCCAAGAGTCTATACCCAAGAGATACATAAAAGTTTGAAATATTATTAATTCCCTTCAGAAATAATTATTTCTCCATGGGAAAAAATAGTATCAGTTAACATTTACTAAATATTTTCTAAGTGTGACACAATATTAAGTATTTTTTTCCTTTGCTTCTAATGGGACACAGGCAATTAAGTACCTTTTGTTTTTTCATTGAATCCTCACAACCCAGCTCCCCTGTCCTAAGTTGCCCTTCTACAATGTGTTCCTACAGTTACCCGGTATTCCTCTGCTCAAAGTACATATTGCGCTGTCGTGTAATTGCCTGGATACTTGTCTTGATATCTCACCAGACTGTAGGCTGGAAAAAGACAGGGATCACAATGATCATGTTTATCATTCATTTCTTCTTTCAACAAATATTCCTGAGCATAAACAAGACAGAAATGATACTGGATCCCTGTGGCAGACATGCTCCTCTTACAACGTGACCTCAACATACCTCCAATTGGGGGCAGAGGTGTTAATGTCCTTCCCCTTGAACCTGCCCCTACACAGCTCAGCGCAAGTGATGCTATGTGACTTGTAAGGCTAGATGATAAAAATGCTGTGCAACTTGTTTTCTTATGCCATTCACTCTTGCAATCTAGCTGCCCTACTATGAAGGAGCTCAAAGTAGCCCCTGTAGAAAGATCACATGGAGCGGTAACTAACTGAGCTAAAGCCCCAGATATCATAGAATAGAGACAAGCCGTTCCACTGTGCCTTGTTCAAATTCCTGACCCACAGAATCGTGAGCAAAATAAAATGATTTCTTCATGCCACTGGATTTTGGGGTGGTTTATTACACAGTAATGTAACTGGAAAAACCACACATAACTTAACGTCTAAGAAGGAATAAATATATTAAATACCTGACTCTAAGGTATTGCCTACATCTAACACAGTAACTGGAACAGAGTGAATTATTTGTTGAGTGTTTGAGGTAGTTATTATTATGCCCATTTTGCAGATGAGGAACTGAGGCTTTGAGAGGTTAAGAAACTTTGTCCCAAGCTACTTAGCTGGTCAGTGGCAGAACAAATTAAAATTCCGATCTAAAACCACATTCCTAACACTATACTCTTCTGTACTGAAACCTTAGTATTTGCAATTTTACTCTGAAGTACACAGTAGTCTGTTTTAAAATGGGATTGTCAGTATTTAAAACATTCTAGGCCAGGTGTGAGTTCACATCTGTAATCCTAGCATTTTGGGAGATCGAGGCAAGAGGACTGCCTGTCGCCAGGAGTTCAAGACCAGCCTGGGCAACATAGCAGGACCCTATCTCTACAAAAAAAAAAAAAAATTAAATTAAATTAAAATGATGCCAGCTCCCTCATCCTCCCCAGCCTTTCTACTTCCTATTCCATCACAGTCTTGTTTTCTTCCCAGTACTTATCCCTCACTGAAACTGTCATCTTTATTAATTTGTTCGTAAGTTCACTGTCTCTCTGACTTGAATATAAACTCCATGAGAGTAGGAACTTTGTCCTGTCCTGGTCATAGCTATATCCCTAGTGCCTAGGATAGTGCCTGAAATATGATAGGTAATCAAAACTATTTACTGAATGAAGGAGTGATTGCATTCAGGCACACTGAATGTCGACCCAATCTCATAGGTGCAAATAGGGAGGATAAGAGAAAACAATTAAAAACAGCAGGACTGCAGCAGAATCATTCTATAGTAAAGTCAGCAAAAAAAAAAAAAAAATGGGAGATTGGGATCCATGTTACAACTCAACTACTTAGAAAAGCACAAATTCTGAGTTCACAAACAATCCAACTTTCAGCTAAGAAAGAGCTGGTGAGGAGAAAGGTGTTAGTGCTTAAGATGAAGATGCAGGTAATGGATGGAGTAAGGGGTCACACATGCTGACCTAGATCCACTGATCCCTCACTCCTCGAAAAAAACTTCAGTTTTTCAAACACACTGGCTGAACCACAGCAAGGATAATTGTTGGAGACCCTCTAATAGCAGACCTTCTGCCCTTTATTTGGCCATTTGTCATACACCAGACACTTCTCCAGGGGATGCAGCTGCTGTTTCCCAAGGGCAAGGAGCGGGCAGTAACCTAACTCTTCAAGGAAGAGATGAGGAACCTTCAGACCCAGAGCAGGAGTCTCTGCATATGCTGGTCTTCTCCCAGGAGGGAAGGTGACCGTTCCTGAGGACCTATTACCACGTGCTAGGCACTATACTGGGCTCTTAAACATGTTTTTCCTAATTTACAGGCCATTCCTTCCTCCAACTCAACCAATAATTTAAAGAGGTCTTAAGTACAACTCTTCCCCCACCCTTTTTTTTTTTTTTTTTGAGACAGAGTCTTGCTCTGTCACCCGTGGTAGAATGCCTTGGCATTAGCCTAGCTCACAGCAACCTCAAGCTCCTGGGCTCAAGCGATCCTACTGCCTCAGCCTCCCGAGTAGCTGCAGGCGCGTGCCACCACGCCCCACTAATTTTTTCTATTTTTAGTAGAGACAAGGTTTCGCTCTTGCTCAGGCTGGTCTCGAACTCTTGAGCTCAAGCGATCCTCCCCTCTTGGCCTCCCAGAGTGCTAAGATTACAGGCGTGAGCTACCGCGCCCGGCCAACTTCCCCCTTTTTAACATTCGCCAGACTCGGTACTCCGTATCCCAAGAAATCTTCAAAATCCAGGAGCGATTGGGGAAGATAAAAAGAAATTTGGAGTGGCCCAAGAGATAGAACCGGAGGGGAACGGTGTTAGGGCACAAAGAGGGTTATACTGGGCTAGGGCCCAGAACAGTAAAGATTAAGATAAGAACGCGGTCTGACCCTTTCCAAGCCCACTATGTCCATCAGAAGAGGTGACGAGGAGCAGGAAACTGAAGCCCAGCAAACAGGTGGCCCCGAGACGAGGCTGCAGCTCCATTGCAGTAGGTGCGCGGGGCCCCTGGGCTGAGCGGACACAGGGCCGGAGTCCTAGCAGAAGGTCCGTACAGCTCCCCAAGCGCGGCTGAACCCAACCCCTCGCGTTCCCAGATTTTTTTTTTTTTCCCCAAACTCTGAAGGAAGTGATGTTAGACGGATGTGGGTGGTGCCTCCGGGGTCCGGCTTGGGAGGGAGTGAGTTTAAAGGTGCAGATCACGTAGAAGGGTTCCAGGAGTTGCTCTCGAGTGTGAGTTGTTTTTCTCCAATTCTGGATGTCCAGGTCCCGAGAATAAGCAGGAAAAGGTGGGCCAAGACAGTGGGGGCGGGGGAAAGGTTCGAGAAAACCGTTGCTGGCGGCCTCCGCCACCCAGTCTAGCCCCTCCCCCTAAGAACCGCTGCTCTTGCTCTTAATATTCAAAATGCAAATTATTGATTGGTGAGGTCAGCCGCTCGCAACAGAGGGCGGGTTACCCGTTGGCCTCGGATTCTCCTTAACCCTCCACAATTAAAAAAGACTGCACAACTGGATTTAATTGTTAGGTTCCCGCTCTGGTTTGCGAAGAAACCTGGCAAACCTGTTCTGCGGTGCTTTGTCTTGTGCCTTGGAGGCACGCCCTTTCCCACTGGAGAAGAAGCGCAGGACCTTATTTTTCTTTGCAACCGCAGTATTTCCACTCAGGGATGATGCAACCAACTGATGCAAGCTCCGAGAAAATCTAACTTGAGGCCTCTTATGGCAAAACTGACCTATGTGGATTTAAGACACCAGGACATAAGTCACTGCAGACATTTAACGTGTAAAGCTGCTTCTGGTTAAATCTATTTTTTTGTGTGGGTTAAGTATTTCTTCCCATTTTTTCCCCCTCTGCTGCATAACAGGCCAAAATTTCCTGCCTTTCCTCCCGGTACTAGTTCAGTCCTGTAGTGCTTACTACGCACAGTGAAAAGGCAGCCGAACAAAAGCACACACCCAAACAAAAACACACTGCCCTTTTATTAGGTTCTCTACAAGTCAAAAGCACAGACACAATGGAACGCTCGGGAGACTGCAAGCTCCAGGATGCAGCGCGGCCACCTGCACCTGCCGTCAATAGAAATAGTGGGATGCGCAGAGCACCGTGGGTTTTGTAGTTCGAGTATGCGCTGCCGGGATAGGCCACTCCGGAAAGGGAGAGGCGGGGCCGGCTGTGTCACGTGCGCCCTGCTCCCGCCGCTGCCGCCGCCGCCGTCGTCTTTCTCTGTCTCGTCTGAGGCGGCCATCTTGCTCTTGCCGCGTGCTGGTGTTGGAGGACCCTCCCTGCTTCAGGTGAGACCCCCGGCGGTCCCGCCACTCCACGGCCATAGGCCACTGCGCACGGTCTCCCCCCGCCCTCTTCTTCCAACACCTGCCAACCGCTCGGGCTGCCACTTCCGCCGTGGCGCGGCGAGTGGGGGCGGAGGCGGCTGGCTTGGCCTGTCGGTTACCGGCGGCGCAGCTGGGGGTCGGCACCTGAGGGAAGGTCCCCGGCACCACCGCCCCCTGTGTGGGCGAGCGGGTCCGTGCTGTTGCCGCCCGCATCCGGTCCCAGGAGGCGGTGGGCGCCCCTCCGCTGTCCCATTACTCACAGCAGTGTCGTCAGCTTTGAGCTTTAATACAGCCTATCTGTTGTCATCGCATTTGATCCTCGCGGTCTGCAGATAGGGAAACTGAGGTTAGCACCCCAAGCTCTGCGTACCGAACTCCGTTGCAGCGCTCTTCACCTTGTAATGGCAGTATTTGTTCACAAGTCTGCCTCCCTTTTGAGATACTGACTTCCAAACCCCCTCACACTGCCCGATGTTTGACCGACAGGCACAGTGTTGCACAGCCAGTGAATGGCGGTTTCAGCTTCCGTTCCCACGTTCTTTCACTTTACCATAGCTGTCCCCTCGGGAGTGGTAACAATAGTTACCAGTTATTGAGTATCTTCTGTGAACTATGCTCTAATGTAATTTAACCCTCAGAACAACTCTATGAAGTATGCGGTGTTAAACCTTTCCTAATGCAGGAGTAATACAAGTTCAGAGAGTAAAATCTTTCCGAAGCCTTAAGTGGTCTTTCTGATGCCTAAGCCTGTGCTTGTCTTAGAGAAACCCTGCATAAAATAGAAAGTCGGGACTAAAGGTTGAAATTACTTTTGGCTCTGTGTAAATAAACATGATGGATGTAAAAGTGCCCACTACAATGCTTGTAATTTAGGCACTCAGTAAATATAGATGAACTTCATTATTTACACCCTTTCTTCAGTCCTTGAGAAGAGTGCCAAAAGATCCTTGGCTCCCCAGTGAAGAACTCGGTAATCATGTGGCTTTAGGAAGTTACTTCTCCCTTTGAGCTTAGAAAAGGACTTCTCCCTTCTGGGCCCTCATTTCCTAATTTATTAAATTGGGAGTGAGATGACTGTTTTGTT
Source organism: Avahi laniger (assembly GCA_963575035.1). Taxonomy (NCBI): domain Eukaryota; kingdom Metazoa; phylum Chordata; class Mammalia; order Primates; family Indriidae; genus Avahi; species Avahi laniger. The sequence continues at coordinate 23,594 of CAUYSK010014090.1, read as the reverse complement.
TATAATTTATACCCTGCTGCTAATGAGTATTGATACGGCCTCACATGTAAGATACGATTGATGGGTACAATAAAGTAAAGGTCAATTGAGGAATAGAGAATTAAACCAAGTGATCTTTGAGGTCTACTCCAGATCCAGAGCTTGACCTGTGTTCTCTCATAGACTGAGTCTAATCCTCTTTACTACTTGAATTCCACACACCCCAACTTGCTAACAGAGAAAAGACCACCCTTCCTCCTCCTCTACCACCTTAAGCTTCCAACCTCCCTAAAATCCTTGTTCTCTGAGATACTCCTTGGGAACAAGATTTCTCAATTCTGTTGTCCTGAACACCTGGAATGGAATCTGTTCTTTCATCTACACATTGATTTAAAGAATTAATTTTATTCTTGCTTTTGGTTCAAACAAGTCAGGACTCTTTATGTCTTGACTTCTCAACCTCCATCTCTTCTCTTGGGGAATGTTACTTCAAAATGCAGAAGAGTCCCAAAGGGGCTCTGCTCCCTGTGTCTAATATATTTTCACTTATCCCTCTTAGCCCCTTTTTTGTAAGAAATTCCTTAAATTCTTCCCCTCCCCCCCTCCTCTATGACAGGAGATCCTTAAGCTCTTTGTTAATTCACTGCACCTTCATAGCCACATTCCCTTGAGAAAAGTGAATATTGATTCTTTTCTGTGGATATTTGAGTATAGAGATTGGGATTTACATCAGCAAATTTAAGTCTGTGGCAGAGCTAAGATTGGCACACACCTAAGACTTCTTGTTTTGGACTCTAAACACACTTCCTCCTATAAAAGAGTTTTTAGCTACTTGAGCATTGTGATATGGTGCTGAGCAAAGAGTGAGGAATCATAAATTCTAAATGTTATTTGGGAATTGACTTTATTTAGCTTAAAGAAGAAATATATACAGATTAGTGCCTCAGTACAGTGTCAGAGCACAAAATGGTTAGTAATTATATAGTCTTTGATTGTTATTTTTTTCATCTTTCAAATGAAGAAAATATTTTTTATCTGAATGATGATTATACATGGGTTAGAGAATTGGCCAGAGAACGTTTGATAGCAGCCTATCGGTTATTCCCTCCCTCACTTCTCAGTAATGATTTGTTGATCCACAGAACAAGTAAAACAAGACTTTTAAGTTGGCTTTTATTTGTTTATATAGTGCAGAATGTAATAACCCATTCTAAACTTAAGAACTTTTTTCCCGTAGGAATATCACTGACCAGACTAGGATTCATGATTTTATAATGTTCGAGTCTTCAAAATTTAGATTAGCTTTAAAAAGCTTATTTTAAGTCTCCCCCCCCAATTTAGTATTAATGTAGCAGACATATGTTTTTGTTAAATTGTGCAACGAAGCATTTTTTCCTGTATGCAAGAATATCTTGGGAAGTGTTACATACTATATCAGTGCAGGGTATCATATGAACCGAGTACTGCAGAAGTGCCGAATGTCTGGAAATCTGGTTCTCTTTCCCCAATATTAACATACCATCTGACCTTGAATAGAGGACGTGACTACCTGGTATCTTGACAGCTAGACAGCCTATTGTTGAATTTCTTCTTTGTTCAGTTTTTTTTCTTTTTGTTATCTTTATGGTTTATAAGAAATTCAGAATATGATTTTGGAGAAAAAAATCTACTTGAATATTTTGCTAATAACATTTGGTAACCGCTCTCTGCTGTAAAAATCTTTGAGGAAAAAACTGGCTTGACTACAGAGATTTCATAATTGGTTAGGTTTAACTGAATGCCAAAGGACTGAATTATCTTTTAAGGAGGGATCTTTCAAATAGGTGACTTTGAATCCCACTCTATTTTCTGTTTGTATATTTGACTCCCTTGTGATAATTTAATTTTGATTTTTTAAATATCTGATTTATGAAGCTAAAACAAGCTATTAATATTTATTAAGAATATAGGCAGTATTGATATGATCGTGATGTTGATGCATACTGCAAGCTCAGTGAACCAGAAGGTACTGTTTGCATAAACAGTTTTTTAATTTTGGTAAAACAGTGACTTTAACAAATCTATTTTTCCCCCCCTAGATTTACCAACAGCATGAATCAAGAAAAGTTAGCCAAACTTCAGGCTCAGGTCCGGATAGGGGGCAAGGTGAGTGTGGCATAAGAAAAATTGATAGGAGAATGTATAATTACCAGATAGTATAATTTTGGATTTGTGGTCTTTGAAAATATAAAATCTTTTCAGTAATCAAAATCAAACCACATTCCAATTTGAAAATAACTTGTCCAGACCTAAAATAGGTAAATAGAAAACTTTTCTCTCTGATGGTGCAATGGAAATAGCCACCTTTGTTTGAGTCCTAACTCTTAACATCTGCTAGTTATGCGACATAAACAAGTTACCCACCCTTGTTAAGCTTCCATTTCATCTGCGAAAGAGAAATAATCCTATATAAGATGCTTCTAAAGATTAGGGTAATGTTTATAAAATGCCTAACATGGTGTCTGGCACAAAGTAGGATGCTTAATGAATGATAGCTATTATTATGTTAGACTCGCCTGCACGGCATACCAAATGTTAGGGTTACCTATTCTTGATTGGATATGTGTACTTGTGCAGTTAGGTTCATAAGGGGTTTAACTGGAGATGCTCAAGCTGTTTGTATGTTTTGTTCACTGCCAGGTTTTCCTCGCAAATTCCTACCATGTTGGTGAATACGCACATGAGATTTCTTATTCCATGTACTTTAAAGCCTAAGGAAGAGCTAGTTCTGAACACCAAAAATCTTTGATTCCCTTTAGCTGTGGCCGTGGGCTCAAGGAGAATATTCTATTCTTATCTCTGCCTAATACAATCTTCGCAAAAGGGAAAGACAAAATAGTCCTTACCTCAGACCTGGGGTAGGGGTGGGTAGGACACTACTTTATGTAGCACACCCCACTGTATCATTTACAGTGATGATAACCATAGCCCCAGGCACAAGAGAGGAAGAAGGGAAGAAGTAACTAGTACTTACTCATTCTTTCATAGTGATACAGTTATATGACTCTGGAGTCATATTAACCCACTCATGTAACCACAGTAGTCACATTGTAGCATCAAGTGTGATGTAATGTACCAATGCAAAAACTAGGGATATTCAAGAACCATAGAATATACCTGGAAGAGCTTGATGCAGCACATCACTATTAAATATTTTAAACCAGTGGTTGGTGTGTTCCATTTAGGTGTTTATTGAGCACAAGTCAAGGTTTCCTGCTCTTGACACAGCTCCACTTGGAAGAGAGACATGCTCACAATTACAATGCAGAACAGTGAGTGTTATAATGAAGTACAAAGTGTTCTTGCCTAGGGAAGACAAGGAAGTCATCACTGAGCTTTTATTTAAAGGATAAACAACAATTTATCACTAGACAGACAGGTGAGAGAATTCGTGGAGGTAGGGTGAAAAGGAGATTGTCATTCCCATACATGCAAATGCACACAGGGTGCCGAGATAACACAATACTTAATGGGATGGCTTGTTTTAGTTTGCTACAGCTAGAGTTTAGAGTACATAATAGATAGAGAATGGCAGGAAATGAAACGACCAGGTAGTTTGAGGTTCCATCATAGTTTTATATGCCATGCTAAGGAGCTTGGGATTTTATCCTATAGGCATAGGCAGGGGCAGCTATTGAATGGTTTAAGAAGGAAATGACAGCCATTTTGGAAAGGTAACTGCTGGCATTGTGGAAAATGGAATGAAGTAGAAATTTGGCATAGAGAACAATTGAGAGGCTATTGTTCTATTATGTGGGACACAAATTTAGGGGTTGAGATTGACACGGTTTAATGACTGATGGGGTGTGGAGGGTGAAGAGCATGGAGAAGAGTCTGGGATGACCCCCAGATTTCAGGTACCACCAGCTACAAAGCTTAGGAAATATAGAAAGAATAGATTGGTGGGCTGATAAACTTTCAGACATGTTGAATTTGAGGTGCTCGAGGATCATTTGCATTGAGGTATGCAGCAAGCAACTGAGCTATCCAAGTCAGGAATGCTTCACAAATAAATGATCATCTATGCAAATAGTTATACTTCAGCAACTGGATGTCAGCACAGCCTTTGCTGCCAGAGCTCTCTTCCTCCACTCCCCAGAGTTTCTAAGATTAAAACCCCTGCCCTCCCTTCTATAAGGCTAATTCCCTGAGTACTACTGCAGGAGCTACCCAGAGATTGAAACCACCATTCCTGTCTCCTTACTGTTACCAGTTTCAGAAAGATTTAAGACTTAGGCTGCTTTTGGTAGTTTTCAGCTCTGCTTTAGGTTACATTTGTATACATTGGTCCAGGAATTTAATCCATTATTTTAAATAGTTTTTCAATGGAAAAAAAATGTATTTAGAGTTTCAAAGTATCAATTTAGAAATGAACTTTTTCAATCTCAATAAATAGTATAATTTTCAACCAATTTGCTTAGGCCGAAATTCTAAACATCATCCTAGATTCCTTTTTACTCATATCCCACATTTAATTTATCAGTAACTCATGTTGTCTCTTGTAAGAATCTGACCTGACCCCTCACCATCTCCGGTGCCATAGCCCTCATCTCTCACAGGACTGCATTTTCCACACAGCAACCTCAGTCATAAATAGATCAAATCACTCCTATGCTTAAAACCTTTCAATTGCTTCTTATTGCAAGTAGAATAAAATCCAGCTCCTGTCCATGGCATTCTAGGCTACATGATCTGGCCCTTGCCTATCTTTCTGATTCCATTTTCCTCCTTTCCCATTGTTCACTCTTCTCTAGCCATACTGGCCCATTTTCTGTCTCTAGAAAGGACAAGTTCAATCTTGTTTTATCCTGTTTGGATCATTCTTCCCCTGGTTGTGGGTCTCAGCTCATATGTCACCTTTTCAGAGGGGCCTTCCCTGGACATTCTAATAAAGTAGTGCTTTAATCCTAACCAATTGCTTACTGTGTTCTGTTTTTGTTTTCTTAATAGTATTTATCCCATTTGAAATTATCTAATTTGTTTATATGTTTATTGACTCTTTCCTCTGACTATAAGGTATGCTCCTTGAAATAAGAACTTGATATTTTTCTTTCCTGGATTCTTGGATTCTAGAGCACTCACACAGTAGGCATTTACTTCTCAATTATATCATAGTCCCCAAAATCTCAGAATATCTTTAGAGTTTATTGGCAGGGGGTGGTAGGTACTATAAGAAAACATTCCATATAATGTTTGAAAATTGTTATAAAGTACACTAACTTGTCTTGAAATTATAAATTGTGTTTTGTTAGTAAGCAGTGTTTTGTGTTTAAGCGATAAAGGCTAGATAATGGATAAGAATAAGAATTGGCTAGAACTGACCTTCAAGAATCTGGGTTAGGCTGACAGTCACAACCTCTGAGTAGTCTTATTAATCATTAAATATTTAGTCAGTTTTTTATGTGGGTTTTAGTTAGATTATTGTGATGGATGAGAAGACATGATTACAATTGCAGATGCTAGACATGCTAATACTTCTGTTTGGTTATTTTTCAGGGTACAGCTCGCAGAAAGAAGAAGGTGGTACATAGAACAGCTACAGCTGATGACAAGAAGCTTCAGAGTTCTCTTAAAAAACTGGCTGTGAATAATATAGCTGGTATTGAAGAGGTATGATCACTTTGTAAGTTGTTAGATTATATGGGGAAATACCACATACACAAGTAATTGTCTAGACTTCAAATGTAAAATATCACCTTAGAATCTTTGATATTATCATCCAGATGTCTTTGAAGGACTGTAGCAGTTGAATTTGCTTTTTGTATGAAATTGAATGATGGTCAAAAAAATAATTTTAGTAGGCAGTCAAGGATTCTCATTATACTTTTCAGACATATATTTGCATGTATGACAAAATTATATGTAATTGCTGTTGAATTTTAACATAAAAAATAAGGTATCTTTCTAATAATATAGAAGTAAACCCCAAGATTTCTTCAAATAAGGTAGACTTTTTTTTTGAGACAGGATCTCATTCTGTGTGCCGAGGCTGGAGTGCAGTGGCCTGATCAGAGCTCACTATAACCTTGAATTCCTGGGCTCAAGGGATCCTCACTCAGCCTCCTAAGTAGGTAGAACTACAGGCACATGGCCACCAGGCCCGGCTAATTTTTTTCTTTCTTTCTTTCTTTTTTTAGAAATGGGGTCTGGCTGTGTTGCCCAGCCTGGTCTTGAACTCCTAGGCTCCAGTGATCCTCTTACCTCAGCCTCCCAAAGTGCTGGGATTACAGGTGTGAGCCACTGCCCCTAGCCTAAATAAGGTAGACTTTTTTTAATTTTAATTTTTTTTTTTTACCGTAAGGGCGGCTTTCTACAAAGCCTCTTTATTACCTCAACCAAAAGACTCTAGCAATAGCTTTACATGAATTGAATTTCTTATTAAAACTCTTTCAAATATTATTGATTAAATTTTTTTAAGTCAGTTTTTTTTGTTTGGTCATAATTTCAGTTTATTTGTCCCCAAAGCACCAAATATGGGAAACATTTTTATTGTCATTTTTAATTAAGTCAGTTTATTGTATTTTGATGATACTATTTTTCTCAAATATAAGACCAAAGATTAATACTGCTCCAAAAGATACTCAAGGAAAATTAAAATAACATCAACTACTTGTGATGTTGCCATATAGATCCACCTCTGCCTGATGATTCCATTTCTGATAGTAACCAATGTTTACATTTTCTTTGCCATAAGTTAAATTTAATTATAGCATTACTGTATGTGGCACCACCTCACAGTTTTTAATAGGTTATTAATTCATATGTGCTATAAAACTTGAATCAGAAATAATACGGAGGTAGGGATCATTAATAAAGAAGTAGCAGAGTTCCAAAGAAAAGGCAGTGAAATGGCAAATTGCCTCATGTTCTTTCCAGCATCCATATATGAATGAATAAAATTAACACATTTAAATCTGCTTCGTACTTTCAAAATCAATGTGCTGATAAAATAGTAGAAAATGTAAGTTGCAAGCATCTTTTTTCCTTTCAGCTTGATGTGACTATGCATTCTTCTTACTCTGATAAAGGATCAGAACTTTGGCTGGGCACAATAGCTTACATCTGTAATTCCAGCCCTTTGGGAGGCCAAGGCTGAAGGATCACTTGAGGCCAGTAGTTTGAGACCAGCCTGGGCAACATAGCAAGATCCTGTCTCTACAAAAAGTTAATATATTAGCCAGGCTTTGTGGTACACACTTGTAGTCCCAGCTACACTGGAGGCTAAGGTGGGAGGATTGCTTGAGCCCAAGAGTTTGAGGTTACAGTGAACTATGATCAGTTGCACCACCGTACTCCAGCCTGGGCTACACAGTGAGACCCTGTCTTTTAAAAAAAAAAAAAAATGATTAGCATTTCATTTGCAAGTCTTGAAATTAATCACTTTATATACATTATTTTTTTTCTGAGCTGTTGAAATCGTTTATATATTTTCATTGACCTAAAATAATTTTTAGAGAGATCATTCTCTTAATCTTGGGTATATTTTAGAATAAACAAATTTAAATCCCTTCAAACCTCTCTTTAAAAATCCAAAACTTGGAAAAATGAATTAAATTGCAGTAATAGACATGCAATCGGATAATGTTAAACTTAACCTACTTGTAAATGTTTATGCAATTTTATATTTTTGTCTACCTTTCTACCCTTCAATTCCTTTGCGCCCAACCTCAGCACTATTGATGTTTTGAACCAGATAATGCTTTGTTACGGGAGCTGTCCTGTGCCTTGTAGGATGTTTAGCAGCATCCCTGGCCTCTACCCTCTAGATGCTAGTACCACTCCCAGCCCCCTAGTTGTGACAATAAAAAATGTCTCTAGATATTGCCATATATCCCTTGGAGACAAAATCACCCTTGATTGAGAAACACTTCTTTAGAGAGGCAAACAATTATATTTACATCTTCCTTGCAGTATGGATTTAACTGTAATATCTCTAGGGAGATGTTTTTAATCAGATTTAAAAGACTTTATGGCTCTTACAATTAGTAAAACTTTTAGTGGAAGGGTAGCATTAATTTTATAAATGTTTTACAGTGAAATAAGGAACCAATTAATAATCTTCGATCTTTTCAGAATACAATCAAACTTACACTGCTGTGCTGTGGACATGGTATTGTAACTGAAGTTATGATAATAAAGTACTTAATAAAGTACTTATTGAACATCTACTGTATGCCAAGCATTTTGCCAAGGACTTACTATACAATGGTATATAAGATATTATTCATGGCCTCTGTCCTTTGTAGTTTACAGTCTAGTAAGGAAACTAATTAGACAATTAGACAAATATGTATTATCCCATTTCAGCATCATAATATATCCCTTTGAGTTGGTTGCTGTTGGTTACAGATGAGAGAGCTGAGGCTTAAAGAGTTAGATACCTACCCTAGATTACATAGCTAGTAAGTGCTTGAATTCCAGATTTAAACTAAGGTGTGTCAAAACCAGAGTTTGGGCTGGGCACAGTGGCTCATACCTGTAATCCTAGCACTCTGGGAGGCCAAGGCAAGAGGATCACTTGAGCTCAGGAGTTCAAGACCAGCCTGAGCAAGACCGAGACCCCATCTCTACTATAGAAAACATTAGCCGGCCGTGGTGGTGCGTGCCTGTAGTCCAGCTACTTCAGAGGCTGAGGCGGTAAGATCGCCTCAGCTCAGAAGTTTGAGGTTGCAGTGAGCTATGATCACACTATTGCATTCTGGCCTGGGTGACACAGCAAGACTGTCTTTAAAAAAAAAAAGAAAAAAAAACACAGTTTATGCTATTCGTAAATTTATGCTGCTTTTAGTCTTTTCATTTATACTTTCTTACGCTCACTCTTGGTCTTTTCCTTTCCTCTTGCCCCTTCCCTACATCACCCCCACACCAAAAAAAGTGAAAGTAAGAGGTGTACCTGCCTTATATCCTGTATTATTGAGCACCTACTATGTAGAATTCACCCAGGGGTGGGGAACAAACTCTTTTATTAAAGGATTTATTCTGCAAAATTTGGATTTGGTCAAAAGGCCACACTCAAGGATCCTGAAGGCCACAGGTGGCCCCAGGGCTGTGGGTTCCCTGCCCCTGAAAGAAATCTTCATCAGTATTTCCAAAGACATTGCTGTTTCTCTTTTTTCAGGTTTTTTTATTTTTGTTTCTTTGAGACGGAGTGCAGTGGCCCAGTCATAGCTCACTGCAGCTTTGAATTCCTGGGCTCAAGTGATTCTCCCACTTCAGCCTCCTGAGTAGCTAGGACTACAGGCACATGCCACCATGTCTGGCTAATTTTTTTTTCTTATTTTTTGTAGAGATGGGGTCTTGCTATGTTGCCCAGGCTGGTCTTGAACTCCTGGCCTCAAGTGACCCTCCCGCCTCAGCCTCCCAAAGTGCTGGGTTTACAGATATGAGCCACTACATGCTCAGCCTCCTTTTTTAGGTCTTAATGTAGATGTTATTTCCTCCCAGAAGCCTTCCTGGTAGCACCCTTCCACAACATTTATGCAGAGAAGGGTTAGGTGCCTTTCCTATGTGCCTCCACAATGCCCTGTAGCACTTATTAAACTGTGTGGTGAGTTCTTTTTTGACATTGCCACTACAATTCTAACTTTCTGAGTTAGCCCTCAAAACATCACGCAGAGAATTAGTACTACATAATAGGCATGTGTACACTCTAGCTGCTTCCCTGCCTTCTTCTACCCTGTGTTCGTTCTCTTCCAATTCTCACAAACTAGTTGTACAGGGAAAATATACGTAAAGTTATTAACAATACAAGGTAGCAATTATAAAATTTCTGAATATTTAAACCTAAGATGGAGAGGAATTTTACTTCTTTCTAAAATTGATTTTTTGAAAACCAAGATATTTGTACTTTATATAACTCCTTGCAGATCTAAAATGTTTTCTGTTTAGGAACATTTAGTATACTATTAATACATATAACCTGGCTTGCTTACTTTTTTAACAGTTTTGGGTTAAAAACAAGCTTCTTGAGGGGAAAAAAAGAAGCTACTGTATTAAATGTATACATGAAAACATATATATGGCTTTCAGAAACAGATATGAAAATATATGTGTCTTAGAATAGAAGCAACAATTAATTATAATTTTGCTATTTTTACTTTGGGATGTTTTAAACTTGTTACAAAGTGCTAAACTCAGGAATATACTATCTGGTTTTTGGCAGCTTAAGATAAACACTTGAAAAAAGAAGACACCATTGTCATAGTTGTAAAACAAAAATAATATTACAGTGCTTTCTGTGCTTAGACCTTCAAAGTATAAAACAAATAGAAAGTAATTAATTTGGTGGGTGAGGATCAGGGAAATCAGTGGTGGGTTTCAAAAGCTCATTGAATGCACTTTTGCCAAGTAAAGTTCTAATTTTAATTTATAGGCTGTCAGTATTAGTGACACTTTTTTTTTTTTTTCACTTCCAAAGCTTAATTTATGTCCTCTTCAGAAACTTTAAAAACTGAAAGACTGGATTAAGACAAGCTTTTGGTCTTTTATGTATTCACTAGTTTATTGATTTGGTATAGTATATTATATGTGGATTTTTTTTTTTAACATGTTACCAAAGACAGAAATCCAAAACTGTCAAAAAGTAAGGGATAGGGGCATGTCAGACTATTTCATACAAAGGTCAAATAAATAACCAGGTTTTTGGAAGGAATTCTTAGGCAAACTCTCAGATTACAATGCAGAACCAAACTTCTGAAAATGTTTTATGACATTTGAAGATATTTGAATGTGCTTGTTATTTGGTAATCTAGTTGAATATAGTGACTGTGGTGTCACCTTTCTTCCCCTGATAATATGTATCTATTGACAATAGGATCTATTCCATTTCTCAGAAACAATTGATTTTATCTGATTTATTTGGTAAAAAGTGTCAAAAAAGCGGTCTGATTCAGATGCCCTAATTATTCAAGTTGCTTCATAGAGTTTTATTATTATATTCAGAGGATAGTTTCTGTGTCATTTGGGGTGTAATTCTGTCTCTTTGAAACCTTCCCTGTGGTTCCAGGCATAATCAACCCTTTCTCTGTACTTATACTGCCTTTAGCTTAATTTTGCTTTGCTATAATACATTTATTACTATCTCATATTGATGCACAATGGTTACTTATTAACCAAATAGTCTGTTTTCAGTAGATTGTAAGAGTCTTGACAGCAGGGACCATGTTCATTCATTGTTTATAGTCTTATTCCCCATGATGAATTTGTTTGGGGCCTATTAAATTATAGAGATACTGATTATCCTAGGTGGAATTGTTGTGCAAGAAGTTAGCCATAGGGAACTGGAGCTCAGGAGAAAGCTTGAGGACAGGAATGTAAATTTTGTAATTGTACATTTAAGTTTTACTGTTTATATTCTTCCTGTTTCTTACATTGCCTAAACCAGTTGTGCAGAAGGAGGACCTAAAGTTATGGGTTAACTCTTCCCACAGTTCCTTCTTCATCCAGCTAGAGCCTCAGGTGCCCATAGGTGGACAGCTCTGAGTACAGGAGAGTAAAAGGGAAGCACTCTGTCTCTTTCACCTTGTGTTTCCACAGTATCCATACTTTTTTCTTAGGAGCCTGAGCTTTTTGTTTTGGTTTTTACTATTTTTTTTTTATTGTAGTAAAATATATATAACACAAAATCTGCCATTTTAACCATTTTTAAGTGTGCAGTTCAGTGGCATTAATTACGTTCACGGTGTTGTATAACCATCACCACCATCCCTTTCCAGAACTTCTTCATCTTCCTGGATACTCTACCCATTAAACAATAACTCCTTGTTCTCCTCTCCCTTTGCCCCTGGTAACCTCCAATCTATTTTCTATTCTATGGATTTGCCTATTCTAGATAGTTCATATAAGCAGAATAATGCTGTATTTGTCCTTTAGGGCCTGGCTTACTTCACTTAGCATAATGTTCTCAAGGTTCATCTGTGTTGTAGCATATATCAGAACTTTACTCCCTTCATAGCTGAATGATCCTCCATTGTGTGAGTATATCACATTTTGTCTATTCATCTGTTTATGTGCATCTTTTGTTTTTAAAATAGCTTATTTCTCCTCAACATAAAAATATATTACCATTGTAGAAAATTAGGAGTATAGAGAAAATATAAAGAAGACAATAACATTCAACCATAATTCTGCCATACAACTACTATTAGTCTTGTATTTAATCTTTCCAATCTTTATATGCATATATTTTTTACATATCTAGATGTATGATTTAGAATCTTTTTTTAAAAAAATAGCATTAAGTATAAAAATTGTTTCATTCAAAAACTCCTCATAATCATCAGTCTAGGTGTCTGTATACATTCTAATATATGGATATACTGTACCATAACTTAATATTTTTTATTATTTATTATATACTGTAATGTTTTGATAATAAAAGAATCATGTGTTGGATTTTTCTATACATAGATATTTATCTTCCTCTCTGATTTCCTTCAGATTCTTGAAAGTACGATTACTGGCTGAAAAGGCAGGGAACATTTTTAGAACTCTTCATCCATATTGCCAGATTGCTTTTCATGAAGAGTAGCCAGTTCACACTACCTGCAGCATGGCTATAGAAAATTCCTGTCTCATCAGACTCTTTCCACCAGAGAGTAAGAGAAAGTGATCCCAGCATATGATATAGTGGTAATCTAATTAAACAGCCGTAAGCTTTAGCTCAATAATAGGTTATGATTCAAACTAGCCTTTAGAAATAAGCAGATGCTGAGCAATAAGAATCGAATGTGAAGGACATCCGCTTAGGAGAGTGTGCGCAAAGCCCATAAGCCTCAAATCTGACATTTTCCAGCCTCATAATTTCGCACACACTTACATGCCTTATTCTTAAGAAGTCTGTTATTTCACCCCATTAAGATATTGGAAGAAGTCAATAAAAGATGAATTTCCAGATAAACATTTAAGTACCATTACATACAGGAAGTAGTGGCAGTAAAACTTGATTTTAAGACAGCTGTTAATTCTCAGAACTACAGCTAGCTGGCCTACTGTAGCTGGACATAGATACAAAAAATACATAGAAGAATTCAAACCTCCTCTATGAACTGAAAAGACAGTTATTAGCAAGAAACGTGAAGTCAAGTATAACTTGGTGAGCCTACTCTAGCCATAAAAATTTACTGCTATTTAGGAATAAAGTGAGCATCAGATTCGCCAGATAGAAGGCTGCTATGACTAATGTATGTACCCTACTCAGAGGCCAACAAAGGGAGGGGTTAAAGTGTTTGACTGCAGCATAGAGGGTCCAACCAGCAGTTGCCAGGAATAACTTAAAATGGCCCTGAATTCTGTGGGGCAGGTTGGGCCGATTCTGAAAGGTCAAAACTATAGGAAAAGTCAAGTCAAAGACATAGCCCAGGAGGTTCTGGGCATCTTCCCTGGGGCACTACTGGTGCTATTTCTAAACCTTGATATGACCCATCATCTGGTATTTGGGGAGTTGAGGTCTTACAGCATCCATGATTTTGGAATAAATTGTGTAGGAGGTATCCATTCATTCAGCGGATTTGAGCGATTACTATGTGCTGGATACTTGGAGTACTGTGTCTAATAAGGCATGGGGTCTGATCTCAATAAATTCACCTTCTAGTAGAGTCAAAGATTTGCAAAAACAATTAATACTACAAGATGGTTCTATGTAATAGCAGTACCCATGAAGTGCAGTAGGTGCATATGTCACCTTAAGTTTTCACAGAGAAAGAAGCATCTTACCTGAGTCTTGGATAGATGGGAATTGGCAAGGTGGAGAAGTAGAAAATGGTTCTTTCTAAACAGTGAAAACAGCACATGTAAATGCACTAGGCATGACGGGACAGAACGTTTTCTGCTAATAACTACAAGACATGTCAGTATTGTTAGAGCAAAAAATGAGAGCAAGGCCATCCTGTGTTTTGGACAAGGGTCTCAAAATGCCTCCTTCTCCATAGCTCAAGTAGAATCCTTTACCTTCAGCTACCTTTAAGTGGAAAAAAAACCAATTTGATATAAAGGGGATGTTTATTTGAAAAGGGGACCTAAGGACTGGTATATTAGCTAGTTTAATAGTCTTTTTTTTGCTGGGCTGCTCCTTGTTCTTATCCTGTATATTGATTATTATGACTGACTTAAACCAAACTGCGTAAAATCACTGGAAGAATTGAAGTCTCTATATCAAATGTATACAGTTTGCTTTGTGAGTCTGGTCCAAAGGTAGAGTTATCTCATCACTTGATTGTTCTCAGTCGGTTACAGATTGAACTCCTTGTTCTACTCTTTCCTCCTCCTCACTACTGCACTTGACTAGTCTTTAAAAAAAATGTTTTGTGAATTTAACAAGTTCTTCATCCTTTCTTTTGCCTAAAAGGTTAGTAGAGGTGTCTCACTGATCTTGGCTCAGCCAAACAATTCATCACTTGATAGTTTCTAATAGCTTGTGCCCAGGCACTTTATATAACCATGTCATTTGCTCAGTAGGCAGGAAGAAATGTTAGTAGAAATAAAATATTCTGGCCTTTTTAACTTCTAGTATTTCATTCTCTATATTCTAAAATTAACTAAACTCTTCACTCCTTTGTGGACCTTTCTATTCATGAAGGTACATCTTTTATACCACTCCATTTAAAACAACCATGAATAAATTTATTTCTATTTCACATCTGAGATGAAATTCATCTTGCTTTTCACACTAAACTCAAACAGGATATTTCAAACTAGAAAGCCCCATATCAAGATGTAAAATAGGCCAGGCGCAGTGGCTTACGCCTGTAATCCCAGCACTCTGGGAGGCCGAGGTGGGAAGATTGCTTGAGCTCAGGAGTTAGAGAACAGCTTGAACAAGAGTGAGACCCCGTCTCTACTAAAAATAGAAAAATTAGCCGGCTGTGGTGGTGCACGCCTGTAGTCCCAGCACTCTGGGAGTCTGAGACAGGAGGATTGCTTAAGCCCAGGAGTTTGAGGTTGCTGTGAGCTAGGCTGATGCCATGGCACTTTAGCCCAGGCAACAGAGCAAGACTTTGTCTCAAAAAAAAAAAAAAAAAAAAGATGTAAAATATGACTTAACATTTAGTCTTTGGAAGAGAAGCTTGATTCCAGGAGCATGAAGATAATAGGTTAAAAAAAATGGAAGAGAAGCTTGAACAGAAGAAAAATTCATGAGTTTGTTAGCCATGTTAGCCTCTTCTTTTGTAACCAGTAAGATATATATTAACCATATAGCTGGGCTGTTTTTCTTTTGTATTCTTCATTTGACCTACATTCTGAGATAAATAATTCTCTGTCGAGCTGTCATGGGGCTGTAGAATTGAATTTTATAGGCAAATAAATGTTTTAACCACACAAATGATAGGAAGGAAACTAAAGAGCAAGTTGGGAAACCCAGGTTAAAGTCCTTGGTTTGCACTTAACCCCAGCTATTTGTCCTGGAGTATGTTTCTTAGTCAAGAACTCTTGTCTTCTGTATTTATTTCTTTAACATAAAGGATTTGAACTGGAAGACCTTTAAGTTCAACAAGTATATAACCTGAATTTTTAAAAAATAATACTGATTTCAAATTTCTTGTGATTTTAATGTCTATAAATAAAAAATGTCTTAAATTCTAATATTTGAGACTCTTTGTAACTGTAGGTATTGTTGTAAACCATGTAATTTGATCTTCATTTGGAAAATATAGTCCTACCATATCTTTATTTATTCTTTTCCTGTACTAAAATTATGTGCTCTTAGGCTAGATCCAGAGCAGCATCCCATTTCATATCCACTGTCACTCTTCTCAAGCCCTTCCTCTCCCAGATTGTAGCCACTTTAACATTGAACTTTTCTACCAAAACTGTAATTGTCTTTGAAGTATGTAATTTATCTTTCCTAAAGTTAATATTAAGTAACTCACAATGCCATTTGTTTCTAACAGCTGGATTAAATGCTTATTGTGTGTGATATACTTAATAGAACCTTAAGTATAATACTGAGAGAGGGAAGGGTATAGAATTGAAATAGTGATTTTTCATCAGAAAAAGTTGGGAACTCATTTGTGGATTTTAGTTATAATTTTCCGGGGATTAGCCTTTATTTTCTCTGTGTTCCAGGTCTTGCCTGAAATTTAGAAGTCCCTTTCTTCCCCTTCCTTTCTGGTGCTGTCAATAGTGGTGATCACCTCTGAGGAAGAAAAGCCCACTTCCCACTGACCATGGAGAACACTCAGCATCTCTGCTTGATTGTGACAAGGGCAGTTTTTGGATGGAACATGAAATGCTTCTAAAGTAGCCAAGAGTTAACTCTCCTAACCTTTTTATATTAATAAGCATGTTACCACCAAGGTAACTTACCCAGTGGAATCAACTACACAGTGGAATCACGTTATTTACACATTTAACTTACGCAAATTCAACTCTACCAAAAAAAAAAAAAAAAAAAAAAAACCAGAAAGTACATGAGTGAAAGAGAAAAATAATTTAAATAGTATGTGTTCAACCTTCCATTTCAGTAAGTCCCAGGCAATGGATGAAATCAAATCTGAAACAGTTCATATTAGTGGAAGTTATAAAAAGAATGTGAGGGCGATTTTAAAGGTTTCTCAGTCACAGATAAAGCATGTTCGGGTAGCCAAGGAAGTGGGTGGGAGAGCTTCTTTGACCTTATAGGGGTATTGAAGGTTGTGGAGAAGCTACCCTTAAGAATTAGAGGAACTGACAAAAATCCCCTATAAAGAATGACACCATGAGAACAAGGTGAAATTTTTGTAATTTATTAAGTGTTCAAAGGAGTAAAACACCTGATTGATTAAATTTCTGAGTGTTCTTTATGGATTTTCAGTGGTTATTTTTGCCATATACTATTTCCCCTTTACAGCCAGTCTCCTAAGTAAGATGCTACCCACCAAATAATAATTACATTGATTTTGATAGCATAAATTGAGTAAGATAATGGGTAATTTCATTCAGAAGCAAGGTCTTGGCTGATAATTCCATTTTTTTTTTAAATGTGGGCATGAATTTCCTTCTCTTAGAAGTCTTTGAATTTAAAATCTAGATTCTATAACAAAATGACTATTTCTTGACCATCCTAGTAATTTGTGCAGTCTACACCATTGTACTTTATTATTGGGGTCTTTTTCCACTCATGTCCTCTGCTTAGCTATAATTACTACCTTAGCATTGCATAATTACCAAGTAAAAAACCATAATTGGCTAAGTTGCTTTTTATCTTTATTTTTTATTTTATTTATCTATTTATTTTTAAGCCAGTCAAATTTAGCAGTGGGGGGCTGTATACCAACTTTAGTGGCACTAATGTTAATAAGTTCTGATAACCTACTAGCATTGGGAACAGCCTTAAGTTGCTTTTTAAAAAGATACTGTTTTAGTTGTACCTAGCATGTAAAGTATATTTTCCTTCTGTGATCATACAGGTGAACATGATTAAAGATGATGGGACAGTTATTCATTTCAACAATCCCAAAGTCCAGGCTTCCTTGTCTGCTAACACCTTTGCAATTACCGGTCATGCAGAAGCTAAACCAATCACAGAAATGCTTCCTGGAATATTAAGTCAGCTGGGTGCTGACAGCTTAACAAGCCTTAGAAAGTTAGCTGAACAGTTCCCACGGCAAGGTAAGTATTTTAATTTCGTACCTCTTTCTCCCCCAACCTTAGTTAAAGAACCTAATTTAAAAAGTGGGCTGGGCACAGTGGCTTACGCCTGTAATCTCAACACTTTGGGAAGCCAAGGCAGAAGGATCTCGTGAAGCCAGGAGTTTGAGACCAGCCTGGGCAATATAGTGAGACTCCATTTCTAAAAAAAATGTATTTAAAATTAGCCATGCGTGGCGGCATGTACCTGTAGTCCTAGCTACTCAGGAGGTTGAAGCAGGAAAGATCACCTGAGCCCAGGAGTTTGAGGTTGCAGTGAGCTGTGATCACACCACTGTACCTCAGCCTGGGCAACACAGCGAGACCCTGTCAAGGAATGAATGAATGAATGCCCCATCTTAAATTGAATTTGCCCATATGTAATTATATTACTTTCTATAGAGGTACTTGTATGTTTCATAAAATTTTAAGTTTCTTTCTTTAGTAATTATGTAGTATAGCATATAGAATATTCAGAAACATTTTGGTAATAATATAGTAAGTTGAGAGGTAATTGCCTAAAAGGAAAGTGCCAGGATCTGCAGGCCACAATTTAAACAGTTAATTTGATATTTACTGCTAATTAATGACAACGAGAAAGTACTGTTACCAGAAAACTATATTTTTGTCAAATATTGTTGAGTGCACTATAGATGCAACAACCATAAGTTATGAATTTCCAAGATAGTCCTGATTTCAAATATGTATTGCCCCTAAAAACCAAAAAGGCTAGTATTTCAGTGCCTATACTACAAAGCTAGGCATTTTCTTACACCAAAAGAAATGGGAAAAAACTTGAATATTAACTTTTTATTTGGAGAAGATGGCCACCATAAATTAAATGTCTTTTTACTCACTCATCTGAATTATTCCATTTTGCATACAAATTTTACCTTTGCTGCCCACTAAAATTGCCAGCTGTATTGGTGTGTATCTAAGTTAAAGTTTTGTTGATTTTAATGTTACTTAAGCAAAGAAATATGAATAGCATTTTAGATTGACAATATTTAGCTTTTTCTGAGCAAACATGAGATTTAGACAGGAAAAAAAGATAAACATTTTAAGCATTCTTTTAAAGGTCTTTGTTGTCAATGATTAACAACATTAAAATAAACTTTTTGTAGTCTTGGATAGCAAAGCACCAAAACCAGAAGACATTGATGAGGAGGATGATGACGTTCCAGGTAAATCACATTTCTTTAGTCTTAAGATTTTTAGCATCTCATTTTACTCATTGCATGGATGACTTTCAGGTTTTTGTTGATTAGAAGCTCGTGAATTTAAGTTGATTCACAATGATGTGTGGATAGGATTTAATGAAAAAGAATACTACCACCCCCCCATTTAGAACTTCAAAATTGTTGTAAAAAGTTCTGCCTGCATTTATTAAATTGAAATCACTGTGATTATAAATTTGCATAGTTATTGTTATAACATTTCTGTGTGAATTATAATTGACATATGAAAATGCCATTCACCTTAATGGTTTGCATAGACAAAAAAGATGAACATTTCCTTAGGATTACTGTTGTAAGTCGATAATTAAATTTTTACTGAGATCCCACCAGTTTATTTCTGCCTGTTGTGCTGTATGTTTTCAGGCTAATTCTAGTTTCAATAATTTTATTTTTATTTGGGTAAAAAGTTAAGAGTTTCGTGTACCTCTTTTTCCTTTTTTGTATTCTTTGATTCATTTACTTTTTTTTTTTTTCCAGATCTTGTAGAAAATTTTGATGAGGCATCAAAGAATGAAGCTAACTAAAATTTTTTTCTGGTTTTTGGAAGCTGGCATGGACTAGATTTAACAAATCAGCTATGTGGTTCCAAAGTTTTACAGACACGGAGAACATCACCTGTTACTAGTTCAGTAATATAAATATTTTGTATATTAATAATGCTGTTTGTTCAGCATTTTTCGGTCATTTGATTTTGCATTTTGCACTTCCTCCCAGGATCTATTCTTTTGGTAAAAATATGAAGAATTGGTGCAGTTTGAGGGTGTTTTGGTTTTTGATTCTTGGATTTTTTGTTGTGTTTTTTGTTGGGGTATTTTTGGTGTATGTATGTGTATGTATGTGTATGGGTATGTATGTATACAGTGGAGAGCAAATTGGAAAACAGTTCTATTTATCCTCCTCCTTCCCCCAGTGGAAATAAAACAAATCTTTACATTTGTTACTTTTTTTTCCCCCCTAATAATGCACAGAATTAATGAAAAGTGAGTGTCTTGGATTTCAGATCTGAAGAGATTTTCCATTGGAGGTTTGGTTTTAATTTGCTTGGTTAACTATCATATTTTTCATACATTTCTCTGGGTTTAAAATGTCTTGAGATACTTTGCCACCAGCTTCATGCTGGAGTGATGGGTAGCATATCTTTGGTGTGGTTGCCTTAGATTCACTTATCTAGTCAGGCCCATAAAGAATTTCTTCTACTAGCTTTCTTCCTAAATGCCTGTTTTCCTCTCCTTTTGGTCTCCAGATGGCCTGGTCAGCCTTTGGTAATGTTCTTCATCTTCCATCTAGCTTGAGAAGGATGTTCTCCATATAGAGTTAAGTGAGTGCCTAATCTCTCTTTTTGTAAGATTTTGTTCCCTCACCTTGAGGAACAACAGCTGCATCTTCAGCATTTCCTGTTGATTTTACAGTGTGGTAGATTTCAAACTGGAATAGCTAGCATGTGCTTGCTAAATAATTTTATGCCAGCCTTATCCTATATCCCAGCTGTTCTTAATAGCAGGTGCAAAAATGCCTCTTTTTCAGCAAGATTGAAATTGGGAATGTCCTTTTGAATCAGAAGAAAATAGGCCATAGACTCATCCCCCAGCACAAATGGGCATTCTGTGAAATGGTACTGGCCCTAGGAGGATTTCCTCAACCACTGTCCTACTCTTGGCCATGAACCTACCTCTGGGTTGGATCTTACTATTGTAGCTGCTCACAACACCCTCCTGCATGCTTAGAATAATGTTTTGGGGGGAGCACTGGTAAAACACAGTATTTATTTTTTCACCTCCTTTCAGAGGACTTGGAGGTAAGTTGCATTCATTCACTCAAGTTTCCCTCTTGCTGTCTGATAAAAGCTTGCATTTTCCTATATCAGCATTTGTTGTAGCCAATGTTTAAGGATAAGATTTAGAAAATCTATCATTTCCTGGCCCATCAACAAACTTAACTATGGCTTAACTTTGCAGTATACCAACTTTTTTTGTGTCAAGCTAGATATCTTTATTTGATATCTAAAGTGCAAGACCAACAAACTATTGAGAGATCTATAGACATGAAGGCAAAGCTCTTGTATTTTTTTCATCCAAACACCTCAATTTATTTTATAAATTTGTTCATTTTTCCTGTTATGTTTTATATAATATATGGACTTAACAAAATAAAATAATAGTAATAAAATAACAGTACAAAAGAGGAGAATATTTCCTCTTGTGCTTCTCTTATTCTTGTCTACAGAATTTCCTTCTTTTGTATTACTCTTCTATTCCCCATCACAAATGAATTTTAGTACGTCATTTTTAAAATAATGTCTCATTCATTGTTAGGTCAGTAGCTCTGCATGGTCTGCATAATCCAGAATTCTATTCCTCTGATTATCCCAAGGGGCAAATTGTAGAGCAGAAAGAGTTAGGGGGACTGCTTCAAGTGGCTAGAAACAAATAAAGATAGGCAGTGTAGTTAATGAAAAAAAGAGCACATGTCTAGAAGTCAGGAAACTTGTGTTCTAGTCCAGACTCTGGCATTAATTTTGTGATCATGGGCAGGTCACCTAACCACTCTAAAATTCATCATCAGTCAAATGAGATGTTTCTAAATCTAAAGTTTCTTCTGCAGTTCTGTGAACCTCATTTCTGAAAATTTTCAAGGAGGGGATTCTACCATCTGTTCAGAGATGTCTTTATTTTTATCGATAACCATAAATCTTTGTGTATATGCGCTTCTGCTTTTCCCCTTTTAATCATATTTTAGCCACTTTCCCAGAGGATCTCTGGTCAGTGTTCCCTTTTATCTTATTGGCAACAATTCTTAATGGCTAGCCTGTCTTTGAGAGCATCAAAGAAATCCTCGGTAGAAAGAAATATTCCTGCCTTTAGCAGGGGTAGGCATAGGATAAGAGTATGGATGAAAATATTATAAATTATAGTGTTCTTGGCATAAATGTGAATTAAATAGTTTTTTATATATAAAGAACTAATTGCTAAATATGTGCTTTTTACTAAGATTAAGTATTTTTTGCCAAGATAACAATTACAAATCACTTCCTGGGGAAATTGGCCTTAAAATATTAGGATAATTCAAGAATTATCTACAGAAAATTGATTCATGATCTTAATTTTTGTGGTTAGTCCTTTCAAGCTTTCGTAAAACTCCTCCTATATAACTTTTTGGGCAAGCCCAAAGTAAATGATTGGGCCCTTATATCTGTTTTACCCTTATTTTTCCTATTAAGTAAAGTTTTAAGAATACATCAAGCACCTTAATTTATTGTTGTTAAGTAACTAGTACTCACAGGATTCCATTAAATTCATTTTAACAAGCGTATCATGTTCTTGTGAAAAACCCATATCTGGGATGTGTTTAATTTGTTTTAATTCAGTGTTTAACCCTAAGTATCCGTAAATAAGCTATCATAAGAAGAAATAGTATAGTGAGAAGAGCACAGGTTTTTAGATAGAGATCAATTCCACTATCTACCATTGCACTGTAACCTCCCCAACAGGGCTGCTGCAGTGTACAACTTCAGGAGCCATTCATATTTGTGTTCCAGAAGGGGCCGTTTCCATGGACTACAATGTGAATAGTGCCCCTGTTAATAGTGCAACAGTGGCCCTTGTTCTCTGAGCCTCAGTTTCCTCTGTAAAATGGTATCTAAGAATCAAACAATTCCTTCGAATCTTCTTAAGATGAAGATGAGAGAAGATTAAAGTGTTTTATCTCCCAAGCCATGGCAGAAAGTCACTTTCTGGAGCTCATGGTTCTAGGTGCAGAAAGGCTCCATTCTACACTGACTTTCAACCTGTATTGCTATCCCACAGAGTTTGCCTGGATTATTGTAGCTTCCTTATTAGTCTTGTTTGTAATTCACTTTCTCCAACCCTCTACACAGGAGTCAAACTCCCTACGTTTCATATCTGAGCACATCATAGCCTTACATTTATTTCCAACATGCCATTCTGTTGCGATAGTACAGTATTAAGATTATTTGAATTGGCTAGGTACAGTGACTTGCACCTGTAATCCCAGGTACACAGGAGGATTGCTTGAGCCGAGGAGCCAAATAATTTTCAAGAAGGATGCTAAGAACATTCAATGGAGAAAAGATGATCTTTTTAAACAAGTGGTACTGGGAAAACTGGATATCTGCGTGGAAAAGAATGAAATTGGGTCCTTAACACCATATGTAAAAATTAACTCAAAATGGATCAAAGACCAAAACTTAAGATATAAAACTATAAAGCTTAGAAGAAAACAAGGGAAAGCTTCATGATGTTAAATTTGGCAGTGATTGCTTGGCTAGATAAATTGGACTACAACCAAATTAAAAACTTGTACAAAGGACACTATCAAGAAAGAAAGCACCCCTCTTGCTGTTTGGAAGGAGATGCTCTTCCAGTTCTGTGCCAGCGTGGGCTTCCCGCGCCCTAGGCTGCACTCGCTGCCGTAATTAGGTCCTGGCCTAGCCTCGTCGGAGCAGCGGTGGGGCAGCCTGGCTACCATGTCAGAGTGGTGCGCGTGGAGAGAAGGATCAGGCTGTGCTTTCTATGTGAAGAAATTCTTGGGTTATTTAATTTTTCCAAAATGTATTTTCACAACTCATTATGTCAGATACACTTATGTTTTAGTAACTGCTTCTATAATTGAGTGGTCACTGTAAAAAGAAGCTGAATAACCTATTTTTTACACAGAATGTCCAAAATTGCTGGCTTTGCTTTGTCATAGAAAAATGTGCCATTCATTTGTTGAGTA
>CAUYSK010014089.1:0-12222 GCA_963575035.1 Avahi laniger | reverse complement strand
GCCTAGCTCACAGCAACCTCAAACTCCTGGGCTCAAGAGATCCTCCTGCCTCAACCTCCTGAGTAGCTGGGACTGCAGGCATGCGCCACCATGCCCGGCTAATTTTTTCTATATATTTTTAGTTGTCCAATTAATTTCTTTCTGTTTTTAGTAGAGACGGGGTCTCGCTCTTGCTCAGGCTAGTTTCGAACTCCTGAGCTCAAACAATCCGCCCGCCTCGGCCTCCCAGAGAGCTAGGATTACAGGCGTGAGCCACCGCGCCCGGCCGTGTTTGCTTATTTTAAACATCATGACATCACTCTGGCCGCAGTTTTAAGACTGATTGCAAGAGGTCAGACAGGTTTCCAAGGAGACCTGCTTAAAGAGCTTCCCAGTTCAGGAGAAAGGGAAGGTGTCCTGGGTCAGGTGGAGGTGGCGGTGGCAATAGGTAGCAGAGAGGGGTCTGCAAGGTGTTTGGGAAGTGGAACCGCAGCTCCTGTGCAGACAGGGCCGTGGTGGGAGCAGGGGCAGAGTCTGCCCACTCGGCTCCGGCTCCCAGGACACCAGCTGTGCCCCCGCAGTGGCGAGGTGTCCAACTTGGACGGGCTTCCTTACTGGAACAAAGTGCTGCTGTTTGCAGAAGTCACATCTCCTCCTTCTGAAGGCCCCTCTTTTGCTGCTCGTTTTCCAAGGCCCCACTCAGCCTTCCCTGCAGGGTGCTCCGCAGCCATCGCTGCCCTCGGGGCCTGTTCTTGCCTCTGAACTAGGTGGGCGCTTCTGGGTCCACTTCTCTGCAGTCCACCCACCCCACACCCCGGAGAGCCGGAGCAGGCTGGGTGCTGGACGCGGACCCCGTCTGGGCCTCACTTTCCTCTTTTGTCAAATGAGGAGGAAGGGCCAGACTCTCTCTAATGTCCGCCTGGCTGTGCAGCGGGCAGCTCTCATGCCCAGTGCGTGCTCTGAAGGCCTCATGGAGACGCGCACTCTTGCTTCCGGATGTTTGCCTTTCAAAGGTGTGTCCATTCAGCTGTGACTGTGCCTCCTTGTGCGTCAAGCATGAGTTTACTTACACTCTCTTGCACACCTCACGGTGGGTGCACGATGAGCATGTGTTGATTTGGTTTGATTTGACTTGACTTGAATGTTGGCTTCAAAGCCAAGATCAGAACCAGGCAGGCCGGGAAGAGCTGCCCAGTCGTACCGGTGTTCCGGCCTGTTGGTCACTGCAGCTGGGATATGGGATGAGCTAAGTCAGCAGCAGCGGAAGAGGTGGATGGTAAGAGGAGGTGGGTGCACCTAAGCTGGTGTAGGCAGAGGAGACCACGAACCAACCCATTCATTTTATATTTAGTCTGTAGTGTATGTGCATGGTTACTGCATCAAACAACACTGAAGAGATCACAGGAAGACAGCAGATGCTGTTGCATCGCTTTGCGGCCCCCTGTTTCGACACTTTGTCTTTCTGCTTGCATTGGCCGCCACATTCCTAACCCGAACGCTGACCCTGCCACTCCCGCGTGCCTCAGTTTCACACGTTATATGTGGGTGAGGTTTGGGTTCGGCCCTCTCGTTTCTCTCCCACATCTCTCGCTGCTTCTTCCTCCTCTGACGTACCTGTCCTTCCCATCTCATTTTTTTCCCTAAACCTGTGCTCACTGCCCTCCACACTCACCCGCCCCACCTGAAGTGGCTTGGGTGCACAGGGTGTAGGTCCCAGGCACCAGTCACCAGGGACAGCTGCCTGGGAGAGGCTGTGGTGGGGAGCAATTTCTCCCCTTCCCCGTCTTCCCTCAAACCCCACTGAGTTTTGGGCACACGTCGTTTGGGAGCTGGGGACTGGTACTTGTTTTCCTAGGAACACATAGTATCTGGATTAGCACTCTAAGAGCTGGGGAATATCTTTTTTACTTCATTTTGTGGGTGTGAGGCTAATATTGTGATACTTGCATATGCTCTATTATGGTAAGTGTTCATACTCATTATAAAAACGAGGCCAGACATTATGGAATGGGTTAATTTGACTTTGGCTTGCTGAAGGAATTACACCATTTTCTGGCTGAAGCCAGCCCATTTTCTTGCTATTGAAAGAATGCCAACACTTTCCAGACCTTAAGGAATTATCAGGATGAGAAAAAATTTGAGGCATGAATCTGAGCAGAATTCGAAGTAGGAAAATGACGTAAAATGCTTTGGACATTTTGCTTTTAGGAAGTTGTGAAAGACAGACTTTCACCTATTTCTCTAGCTAAGTAAAACTGAAAATCCTGCTTATTATATAGAAAACACCATTTCAGGAGGATTCTGAAAGGTGGATGTAGAGGCAGACTGGCCAGGGAATTCAGTACTGAGGAATGACATGGAAGACAGCTTCGTGGGTTTTCTTTTTATCTCATATATCTCAGACTTGTGGAAATACCAACGGACACAGAAATAAAATGACAGACGTAAGCCCTAACGTGTCATAGTTACACTGGATGTAAGTGGACTAAATATACCAACTTAAAGACAGAGATTAGCCGAGTGAAAACTAAACAATGCGCTTCTAAATAAGATTTTCAAAGACAAATCTCAAGAGTTTAAAAAAACCACACTGAACTGAAAAAAATGAAAATACAACATACTAAAATGTGTGGGACACGCAGCTGAAACAATGCGGAATGGGAATTCGCAGCCCTGGACGGTTGCATCGGCAAAGAGGAAGAGGCTGGGACTGATAATCTGTGCTCTGGTCTCAAGAACCTAGAGAAGGAATAACAAAAGGAATCTAAGTCAAGTAGAAGGAAGGAAATAATAAGGACAAGAACAGAAATCAATGAAATTGAAAACAAAAACATAATTTAAAAAAGCAATGAAACAAAGAATGGGTTCATGGTAAAGATTTAAAAAATTGACAAATATATAGCCAGATTGACAAAAAAAAGATAGAAGATACAAATTCCAACATCAGGAACAAAACAGGGAATATTAGTATAGTTTCTACAGATATCAAAGGGACAATAAGAGAATTCTACAAACAACTCTATCCACAAAATATACAACATAGAAAGAATGGCCCAGTTCCCCAGAAAACACAAACCACGACAACTCACCTGATATAAAACAGAGTGTGAATAACTCTATAACTATTACAGTAATGGAATTTATAATTTAAAAACTGTCTCCTATCCCCTGCAAATCTCCAGGTTCAAAGCATTTCACTGGAAAATTCTACCAAATATTTATTGGAGAACTAATTTTTATTCTACACAATCTATACAGATTATAAAAGAGGAAGAATTCATCTTATAAATAAATTCATCTTATGAATTTATTATTACCCTGATACCAAAACCAAAGACAGTGAAAACAAACAAAACCAAAGCAAAATTACATACCAATATTTCTCAGGAATATAGATACATATATCCTTATCAAAACATTAACAAATGGAATTCAGCAATATAAAAAAAGAATTATATACCATGACAAATTGGGGTTTATTTCAGAGATGGGAGAGGATGGTTAATATTTGAAAACTAATCAATGTCATCCATCATATTAACAGACTGAAGAAGAAAATTATGTAATCATATCCATCAATGCAGAAAAAGCATTTGACAAAATTCAACACTCATTCACGATAAACAAATAACTTTCAACAAACTAGGGATAGAGGGGAACTTCCTCAAATCGATAAAGAACATCTATAAAAGTGCTATGGCTAACATTATTCTTTGTAGTGAAAGGTAAAAAGCTTCCCCCTCGTGTTGGGAACAAGGCAAGACTGTCTACTCTCACTGCTCTTAGTCCTCATCATGTGCTGGATGTCCTAGCCAGTGCAGTCAGGTAAGAGGAGGAATGCGGTTAGAAAGAAAGAAATAAAATTGTTCCTATATGCAGATGACATGATTTTCTCTGTAGAAAATCCCAAGGAACCTACAAATAAACATCTAAAATTAACAAGTAAATTCATAGTAATCATGATAAATGCATAAAAATCAATTGTATTTATATATACTAGCAATGAATACATGGGCACCAAAATTACAAACAAAACTATTTCAATATGTAAATTTAAAAAAGAAATGAAATACTTAGCTGTAACTCTAACAAAGCAAATCTACCTGACTCACGCTGAGAACTACAAAACACTGATAAAAGAAATCAAAGATCTAAATAAGATCAAAGTAGGCATTCATGGATTAGAACACTCAACACAGTAAAGATGAGAATTCTCCTCAAATTGATATATGAGTTTAATGCAGTTTTCGTCAAAATCCCAGCAAGATTTTTTGTTAGATATAAGCAAGTTTACACTAAAATTTATATAGAAAAGCATAAAAATTTGGAAAAAAATAAAAATGGAACTAGAATAGCGAAAACAAGTGTGAAAAAAGGTAGGCTTGAAGAATCACCCTACCTGTTTCAAGATTCATTAGACAGCTGTAGTAAACAAGGCTGGGTGGTCTTGGCAGAGGATGGGCACTTGGGGGAAGAGCAGACACGTAGATCAACGGGACGCCAAAGAAACCCAGGAACAGGCCCACGTGGAGATGCCAAACTGGCGTTTCACAAAGGTGCAAGAGCAGTTCAATGCAGGGTTAATAGTCTTTTCAGCAGATGATGTTGGAGCAATTAGCCATCCATAGGCCAAATGAACCTTGACCAAAATCTCACATCTTATATAAAAATTAACACAAAATGAATCATGGATGTAAATGTAAAGTGTAATACTATAAAACTTCAGCAAAAATACACAAGAAAATCTTTGGGACTTAGGACTAATTAAAGAGTCTTAGACTTGAACTCTTTGATATTATAAAATGTAAAATTCTGGGAAAAAATTGATAATCATGATTAAAAATCTTAGCTCTTAAGAAAAAATAGCCCTGTCAAGAGGATGAAAACAGAACCTACAAAGTAAGATAAAATATTTGTTACCCATATATCCACCAAAGAACTAGTATCTGGAATATTTACAGAACTCTTAAAATTCAACAGTAAACAATACCACCCAAAACAATCCAATTAGAAAATGGGCAAAAAACATGAAGAGACATTTAATTAAAAGAGGATATAGGGATGGTAACGCTCAGCATCATTAGCGATTAGGGGAATACAAATTAAAACCACAATGAGGTGTTGTGACGTATCTACCAGAACGTCCACAACAGCAAGTAGTGACAGCAGCGAATGCTGGCCAGGCTGTGGAGAAGCAGGACCACTCTTGTACCGCTGGTGGGGACTTACGATGGTACGAGCAGCTCCTGAGAACAGTTTGGCGGTTTCTTGAAATGCTAGACATACAACTACCATACAACCCAGAAATTGAACTCCTGCACGTCTTTCCCACAGAAATGGAGACTCTTGTTCACAGAAAATCCTGTACATGAAAGTTTATTTGTATTTCTTTATTTGTAAAAGCCACAAACTAGAAACCACCCAACTTTCTTTCGATGGGTGAGCAGTTAAACCAGCTCCGGGCGTCCATACTGCGGAATTCCTCCCAGCACCGCGAGGCACTGGCTGTGTCGGTACATGCAGCAACTCAGATGAATCTCTAGAAAATTATGCTGACTAAAACATCCCTATTCCAAAATTTTATATACCACGTCAATATAATATTCGTGGGATAACAAAATCATAAAATTTAGAGACAGATTCATGGTTGCCAATGTTACAGAGGGAGTGCGTGCGAAGGAACGGGGAGTGGAGATGCCAGAGGCGGCCCGAGGGGCCCTTGTGACGATGCCACCTCCCGCATCTTGGCTGCATCGTGCCATCGTCCTGGTGGTGACGGCACATCGCAGTTCTGCAAGATTAGATCATTAGAGGAAACTATGCGAGAAATGCACAGGGTCTTTCTATATTAGTGGTTGTAACTGTATGTGAATTTGTAAAAATTTTTAATTAAAATTCTGTGGACAGTAATTTCAGGACAAAATTGGATTTTGGAGATTGATTTATTTCTATTTAACTTCTTTTGGGGATTTCATGATGGTGATACAGAAATGTGGACCCCCAAACCGGTGTCCAGCCTCAAGGCCAGGTAAATTCTTGCTTTTGCACAAGAAAGGATTCAAGTCTGATCCAACAGAGTAAGGCAAAGCAGATATTATTGACGTAACTAAGAAACAGAATGAGGGCTTGCTCCGTGGACAGAGCGGCGGCTATCTCTCAGAACAACAGAGAGTGGCACCTTGTGGGTTTCCAAGGTCCTTTTATTTAATTTTTTGTTAAGTGGACGGAGAATTATTCGTAAGATTTCTGGGAAAGGGGTGGGCGGTTCCTGGAACCGAGGGTCCCTCCCCTTTTTAAACAACATAGAGTGACTTCCAGGAGTTGCCAAGGCTTTTGCAAACTGTCCTGTCACTGGTGGGAGTTTTATTTAATATGCTAATACATTATAAGCAGGGTACAATGAGCAGTGAGGACACTTCAAGTTGTATTTTGTCACCTTCTCTGTTCTAGCTGGCCTCGCTGCCTTCTCCACCGCCTCTGGTTTTGTTAGAGACCTCGATGTGGGTCTTACAACTTCATCGAGTAGAGCCTGCAGTTTCTCTGTCTTAATGGGGAGAATTTTATATTCAGATCTGGAGCATCTGTCAATACGCTGTTGACATTTATGACTGAGATATCTTTATGTTTTGAATAGCATCAGAAAGCTTTGATGAGGAGTGCTGGACAGTGTGGCTGGACATAATTTGGAATGGGAAACAGAGACGCAACTCATTGTCAGCCGTGAGTGCAGAGGAGCCCTGGAGTTCCCTTCTATTTTGGAGGCTCTGGGGACAAAATTCGCTGTACCCACTAACACCCCCAGGAGGCGCCGCAAAGGAGAAGCAGCCTCACACAGTATGACCAGGACTGCCTTGAAAGTCACACGCCTGGCTGAAGATAGGGTTAACGGTTATGAGCATTATGTCAAGAAATAAAATATCTGACAACTACTCAGGGGGGGAGAACGACGTGGAGCGATGCCTGCGGGGTGAAGGGGCGATTATGCTCCGCGATCGCAACTTTGAGAGCAGCAGCTGCACAAGCTTGCCTCGGCCCTTCCTTTCTTCCCCTGGGGTCTCCCTGGAGGAAGCCTGCTCCATCCTCCTCCGCAGACTGTGCGGGCAGCCCTGGGAGGGGCGTAGGGCAGGGCGCGTCCGCAAGCCCGCCTGGCCGACAAACCCCAGCCTCCCCACTCTTCTGTGAGCCCTTTCAGGTGGCTCTGAATCTAGGTGGGAATAAAAGGGGGTGTTTTGCATCAAACTCCTGAAACTCAGCTGCCTGTGGTCAACAGAACGACCGAGCCGCCCCGCGTCAGTCACTGCGCCGGTGCCGAGACCCAGCTCTGCATGTAGGACCACAAGCGCCAGAGGGGCTTTGAATGAGAATTTTCCTAAGATCAAAGCCAGGTTCGCGGAACACATTCTTATTTTGTCTTTGTGGTAAATTGTTTGCAAAAATGCCACAGGGTTCCCCTCTTCCACCCTTGCACAGTCCCCTCCCGCAATGACGCCAGGCTAAGCTGCATGACCTGCTTTGCTGCAGGCGGGGCTGTGAGAAGTGCTGGGGGGTCTGGGTAGCTCTTTCCTGCTGCTCTGGGAGCCTGTGGCCCCCACTGCGCGGGCTCAGTACCTCATGGGTGAGGAGAGACGCGCGGCGCCTCATCCCGTCGCCTCACCTGTCGCGGACACAGGAGCAAGGGCATTCTAGACCTCGCAGCCTGGCCTACCCCGCTGCCCACAGAATCGTGAGTGGAAATGAATGTTTGCTACGTTAAATTGCTAAGTTTTGGGGTGGTTTGTTATGCTCCAAAGGCTGACGTAACTGTTCATCTGTATTTGTTCAAGGTGTTGACTCTGATTGGAATTAGTTTGTGGCTTTGCCCAAAAATGTCAGCAACCTTCAAAAGTAACTGTAGTCCCCCATCATGAAGACAGAAATAGGTATTTGATGCATCGGCTCCCACGGTTTTATATCCAGCCGTGGACAGCTTCCCGTGACTCTCTCTGGGGTTCTGCTGTTCTCAATGGGCAAGTCACCTCCAGAAGGAGACACTGTTTCTCGCTCGCGTCCTCGGTGAGCACGTTTCTGCACCAGCTGTAAGTGCCAGCTCCGTCCCCGGCAAGTGAGGAGATGCTCGAATCATCACTGTGATTCTGTTTCTATCGATCTTCTTGGACAGAGATTTTGGTCACAGCCCACGTTGCCATAAGCCTTTATGTCGTCATCAACGCTGCAGCATCTCAGAGGCTCGGGTCGAGATGGTGCTGTTTCACGTGCTGCCTGTCGCAGCCAGTCAGGCGGGCCCTGCCCGGCACCCTGCCCGCCCCTCCTGTTCCTTCCTCTGCCGTCTCTTTGCCTTCCACACACCCAGGTCACCCCGTGTCCAGCCCAGGCCCGCAGAGGGCTGAGCACACTTTGCTCTCTGGCTGGGGACTCACTTGCTCCCACGCACCGTCCCAATTCCTGTCACTCACACTCACTCTGCCCTCTCCCAACCTGGATCCAGGGACTTCCTCTGAGCCCAGAACCCAGGTGTCTCCTCATCATCCTCATGTCTTACTGCGATTCCCCCAGGCGCAGACCCTGAGCCGAGGATTCGGGCAGGTATTTGGGAAGTGTGGAGGTGCCAGGAGGGAAAGACAGCCCATAATGATGCATTATTAAGTCAGATAGCAACAGACCATGGAAACCTAATCCCCCAGGGCAACAGTGACCAGAGTTTTCCCAGCAAGGGATGAGGGAACTGGGGTATTTATGCACCAACTTGTGACATTCATTGCTTGAGGAAACATTTGTGTGTGCATGTGTGTGTGCATGCATACATGTGTGTGTATGCATGTGTGTATGTGTGTGCGTGTATGTGCGCACGTACATGTGCATGCACGTGCGTGTGTGGCCTTTCACACTGTGGGCAATGTGGCCTAATGTAATTCTGGAAGAAGTTGCTAGGCACAGAAATGCGGGTCCTACAGCTGGAGTTCACCGAGCTCACTAGGATGGCAAAGTCAGAGGAGTGCGGGTGGGTCGGAGGCAGCATCCACTTCAACTTAGCAGACAGAGAATTTACCTGTCGGGCTGTCTACCAGCCACGTGCGTATCATCTATCTACCCCTCCCTCCCTCTGCACGTCTGTTTACGGGTCTGAATTTCTCTCTGGTATGAGGAGAGAACACAGTGAGTGTGGAATGAATGGATAAAGATACGGGTGACATAAGGCAAAGCCACCCCATAAGTGGGTTTCACGTGTTTTGTTCTCTGGCAGGCGAGGGCAATTTGTAGGGCTTTTAGAAGGCATGAAGAAAGAAAATAAGCTTGCCCCAAGGAATCTTTTCCCATAAAATTGAGAAAGAGAAAAGGATATAACAAACTCCTCTTTGTTACTTGATTTGGCTGTTCAAATATTGTCTTTTAAAATTTTCATTATAGTAATGTTGAAAAAGTCAGTTTGTCCTATGGTGCTTATTCAGAAAAGAGCAGCCTCTCTCCCCGTCATTTTTGCAAAGTCCCCTCCTCCAGAGGCGGCTGATTGAAATTGCTACTGGCTGTGGATGTTCGAGTCGTGATGTCGGTGTTCGCCGCCGTTTCTAACTGAAGCGCCCGCCGCACCGCGGCTGCTCGGTCTCAGGCGCGAGCTCTGCCCGCTGGCTGCGGCAGGTGGACGCGGCACCTGCTGTGAGGGCTTGTCTTTGTCAGCCTGGTCCCTCAAGTGCACACCGCCATCACTGAGCTTCTGCCATGGCAGCTAGACCATGCCACCTGCGTCATGACCGCTTCTTTTCTAGTTCACTGTTTTTCTTCTTTTCCTTGGACTTTATGTTTCTCTGTCTTTGTCTTTTTCTGTCCATTTTCTACACATTTATCACAAATTTGACCCCAAACTCTCTTACCATGTTCAGACCAATCAATCGTTTGCCATCTTTCCTCATGAGGAAGCCGCCCCAGGGCCCTTGGCCGCTCCGTGCTACGGCCTGCGCTGCTGACCGCCCACCGAGCCTGACATCCACCCATCGCACTCTGCTCTGTCCTGCGTCCTGTGTCCTTCCGTCTGGCTTCCTTTGTGGCTCTGTGGGAGCCTGTAGCTTCCTGACAAAGAGTGCTTGGGAAATACATTTTGGGGACTGTGTCTGTATGAAAATTTATTTATTGTACTCTTATATTTGAGTTTTAGTTTACTGGGTACAGAATTCCTTCAGAACTTAAGGGCACTCGCTTACTGAGTCCTGTTTTGTAGGGTGGATGTTGGAAGCTCCAAAGACGGTCTGCTTCCTGACACCTTAGATTTAACCTTGTCCCTCTGCCAAAGGTCTTTCCTCGGTCCTCAGTGTCCTGAAGCTTCACAACAGAACACGTTGGTGGGTGTCCAGCCGACCACCGTGGGGGCTGCTCCGTGGCCTTTTCAAGCTGAACATCTGTCTCCTTCAGCCTGGGGAGTTTTCTTGAATTATTTCTTTGATAATTTCCTCCTCTGCGATCTCTCCATTCTCTTTCCTTGGAGTTCTTCCTCTCATACGCTGGCTGTGCCTGGCTGGTTCTTCATGTCTTCCATTCTCTTCAAATTTTCATTCTTCTTCTTTACTTCTTGGAGATGTCCTCAGCTTTATCTGGTGAACCTTCTATTGTATTTTTACTTCTGTTGTCTTATTTTTAGCTTCCAAGAGCTGTTTTTTCTTTCTTGCCTATTCCATTTTTATAGCATCCTACATTTTGCCCTAAATATGGCATCTTCTATTTTATCTCTGAGAGTATTTATGATGGTTGGGTGGCAGGGCTGTTTCCCCACTTGGTCGCTATTTCCTTTGGCATTTAAAAAAAAATATTTCTTTGCTTTGGTCTTTAATTTTTATGTTAACCTTGTTCCTTGACCATCTTCTGGTATTTGGTTTTGCAGCCGCACTTACAGTGAGGCATCGAGAGGCTGCTTGGAGGCTCTTCAGCAGGGACTCCTTTCCCGTGAAGGGGTTCGAGGGGGCCTATTCCTTGGAGGACTCTCACGTAAGTCTTTTCTCTCAGGCTGGTCAGGCTCTCTAGAGAAATGTGCCCTGTTCTGTGACCTGGAGCATGGGGACCTGACTGCCAGGATTCTGGGAGTTGTGTGGGAAACAGGGTGGTGGTGCCGTGCGGTTTTGGCATCCACCGTGTGGTTATTTACTTAATCCAGTGCAAAGCAGGCCAGCAAAGAAAGGAATGTAAAACGACTTAACAAATCCAAGACAGTGGATTCCTAAGCCAGCAACAGGAAAGACAAGCAATGGCTAGGCTATGCAGGAAAACTCCTAGACAGCTCAGGGTCTGTGGCTCGAGGGGTGCAGGCAGAATGAAGGACTGCGGTTTGCTGCAGCGGGCTGTGGGCCCTCCACACCCTGGCAGAGGACTGTAGGGGTGAAATAGGGTAAAATCTGTTCCTCCATTGGTCAAGGATGCCCTCACTCTCATTTCTGTGGCCTGTTCTCCTTGGCTTTGCTCCTTCCCCATGTTGTGGTGGATGCTGGAGTGGCCAACACTGGGCTCCATGAGGTCCTCTCTGTGGTCAGCACAGAGCCTAATGCTGGGTAGAGTTTTGGAGACTGAGCATATTCTTTCTAACAAGTGACTGGCCCATATCTAAATTTACTCTTCCCTCCTCCCACATATCCTCGTACACCTTTCTTTGAATCTGTCCACTCTGAGGAGTGCCAGGCGTGAGTCTGCCGGTGTTTCCATGACAAACACAGAAAGGAAAACTGGATGCCCACAGTGTTTCCTAACACAAAAAGATGATCACGTATTCCATCATTTTTGGAGAAGAGATCACTAAGGTCAACCCACAAGGAACATGCAAACTTTCAGTCATTCCAAGAAGGTGCAAATTCTGAGTCTTTGCTATGTTTTCTAGCATTATTCTATTATCTCAAATAACAGGTGCTGGAGCCTTTACTGACCAATATCAGTTGTGAGAGCCATCTTTGGCTAAATTAACAAAAAACGGAAAAGAAAAATCTCTAACGAGCTCCACAGGGAACAACAAAGGAGAAGTTACAACCGATTCAGTGGAGATTCAAGATATAATATATGAATATTACAAAAACCTTTATACGCACAAACTGGAAAATGTGGAGGAAATGGACAAATTTTTAGAAACACACAGCCTCCCTAGGCTCAACCAGGAAGAAATAGAATTCCTGAACAGACCAATATCAAGGACTGAAGTTGAAACAGCAATAAAAAACACTCCAACAAAGAAAAGTCCCAGACCAGATGGTTTCACACCTGAATTTTATCACACCT
>CAUYSK010014086.1:0-42288 GCA_963575035.1 Avahi laniger | reverse complement strand
AAGCAAAGGACATTGCCCATTTATAATACATATAATTTCAGAACAGGAAAATGTGGGACAGAAATTTCAGTTTCCTATGTTTAAATTCTTATAATTTGTAATAGAGTTATTTGTCACTATCCCTTTATTCCTACTCCTGTAAATCATTCATAAAATTACTAAAATATAAACAAAATTAAAAGGGTCCATTGGGCCCAGAGGTAAATGATGGTAATTATTTTTCTCAGTATCCTGAGGGTTAACCCATATTGTCCAGAATGGTAAAAGATTGGAAACTTCTCAAAGGCACATCAATAGGGCACTGGTTAGATAAATAAATATTGCTATCTTCTTATAATGAAATATTGTATTGATATAAAAATGATAAGGAAAAAATATATATGTACTGCCATGGAATAATTTCCAAAATACAAAGTGAAAAAAAGTAAAGTACAGAACAGAATGTAAAACATGCAACCATTTGTGTTGCAAAAAAGGAGAAAAAGTGTGAATTTGCTTGAATATGCATAAAGTATTTCTGATAACATTGATTTTTTTTTTTTTTTCCTGTAGAGCCATTGGCTAGATGCAGGCGTGACAAGGAAATGTTCCAGCAAAAATCTCTTTATTACCAAACTAACATCAGACTGAAAGGATAACTCAGAAAAGACATGCTCAGGGTGTGGTCATGTGTCAGTCAAGGAGGCCATACTGTGCTGTAGACACACTACCCCCAAATCTCAGTGGCTTGTGACGACAAAGGTGATTTCTCATTTACGCTCCAGATCTGTTAAGGGTCCACCAGCGACTTTGCTCCACTCACTCTGGGACCCGTGCTCACAGGGCAGCCACCATCTTGAGTGCTGCTGGCTACCATGACCACTCCGGAGAGTCTTGGACCTGTAATAAAGAATAATATATACATATATTTTAAATTGAATCTATGTATATAATATATATTCTGTATATCTATCTATCTATCTATGTATTCTAGGAAAACAGTGCTGGTTGGCAAGAGTGATGCCACCATGATAACTGACGTTTGACTCCTGCATCCTCAGGTGTTCCCGTAGCATAGATAACCCCTCATAGAGATGTTTGTCTAACCTCCCCAGGGGTCAAGGAAGTCTGAGGCATGACCTATCCATGTCTTTACCCTAAAAGCTTGTTATACAAAGGATACTTTCTAGAGGCTGGGTCTGGGGGCTACCTAAGACATATGAGTGTGCTGAATGCCATTTTTTTCACTTTTAAATGGTTAATTTTATTAATAAACAAGGATATTTTCATTGTCTCATTCAAGAAATATTAACTATGCCTAGACATTGAGGTAGGTGTTATATGAATAGGAATATTTACTGTTGTGTAAATACCACCTCTATCTAGTCCCTAAACATTTTATCATCCTGAAGGGAAACCCCTAGGTCCCTAAGTGTGGCCTTTTGGCTGAATCCAAATTTTACAGAACAAATCCTTTTGTTTTTATTAATACATTTTTGTTCGTCTTTAATATTTTTATTTTATTTTTAAAATGAATGTATTTAAAATACCAAAGAATAAAATAAGTTGCGACAAAACAATCCTCCCAGATTGACCAGCACAATTAAAACGTCAGTAAGCCATAAGGGCTAAATTGACGGCTGCTACCTTCACGATTTAGTCCTAACTTTCCCGCCTGACTGGTGCCACTACCGCCCGAAGCTGGTTGGTGAGAGTTCATGGGGGTTGATTACGCCAATCTGTTATCAGCTTTTGACAACAGTTCACTGTGTTTCTGTTTGAAATGGAATTTGTAAATAGTTGCACAGCTCGACAATATTTTTTAATTCTATTTGCTTAACAGCCCATTATGCTGGCCGGGTGCAGTGGCTCACGCCTGTAATCCTAGCACTCTGAGAGGCAGAAGCGGGCGGATTGTTTGAGCTCAGGAGTTCGAAAACAGCCTGAGCAAGAGAGAGACCCTTTCTCTACTAAAAATAGAAAAGTTAGCTGGGCATGGTGGTATGCATCTGTAATCCCAGCTACTCAGGAGGGTGGGGCAGAAGAATCTCTTGAGCCCAGGAGTTTGAGGATGCTGTGAGCTAGGCTGATGCCACTGCACTCTAGCCCGGGCAACACAGTGAGACTTTGTCTCAAAAAAATAAATAAATAAATAAAATAAATCCAAATGAAGTGAAGGCAAAAAAATAAATTTAAAAAAGACTGAGTAGATTAGCCAAGGAAAGCCTCATTTATCACTTAGGTCTACATGAAAAATATCAGCAGAAACCTAAGATTATGGCCAGAGTGTAGAATCTTTTGACTCCTTTACACTAATGAGCATGATAAAAATGATCTAGAACTAGAAAGAGGCCGGGCGCCGTGGCTGACGCCTGTAATCCTAGCACTCTGGGAGGCCGAAGCGGGAGGATCTCTTGAGCTCAGGAGTTTGAGACCAGCCTGAGCAAGAGTGAGACCTCGTCTCCACTAAAAATAGAAAGAAATTAGCCAGACAACTAAAAATGGAAAAATTGGCTGGGAGTGGTGGCACGTGCCTGTAGTTCCAGCTATTCGGGAGGCTGAGGCAGGAGGATCGCTTGAGCCCAGGAGTCTGAGGTTGCTGTGAGCTAGGCTGACGCCACGGCACTCTAGCCCAGGCAACACAGTAAGACTCTGTATCAAAAAAAAAACTCGAAAGAACCTCCAGAAATTAATATTAAATTCCTCTAAACAGGAAATGGATAGATACTCATCCACTGGTTGCTGGTATCAAAAATTGGTACAACTGGAATTTTACCAGCTTTACAGTGGTTAATATTTAACCAGTAAATTAGATGACACTTAACTAGTAATTTAACCTACACTTAAAAAATAAATAAAAAGAAATTGAACTCCCCTCCTCACTCTTCCCTGCATTAAAAAAAAAAACTGAAAATCTGACAGTTTAATTACTTATGACCTGTTTCCTAGATTTTAACACACTGATTTCCAGGGCTTTGGTCCTTCCAATCAAATCCTTCCCTTAAAAATTAAGGTAATATTTAACACTAAGTTTTATAGCTCTTTTTTTTCTTTCAGACAGGGTCTTGCTCTGTTGTCCATGGCTCACTGCAACCTCCAACTCCTGCGCTCAAGTGATTCTCCTGCCTCAGCCTCTAGCTAGGACTAGAGGAGTGCCACACCACACCCAGGTCATTTTTTTAATAGAGATGGGGTCTCACTATGCTACCCAGGCTGATCTCAAACTCCTGGCCTCAAGCAACCCTCTGCCTCAGCCTCCCAAAGTGCTGGGATTACTAGCACGACACACTGTGCACGGCCATATAGGTCTTATATTAAGGCCTGGGGGTATATATTATCTACTTGCAACCAGGGCAAACCCAGTATATTTAAAAAATGACAAAGTAATATATAAGATGATTAAGGTTTTTGTTTTTCAATTAATCACCCTATGTATAATGAAAACTCCCTAAAGCAGATTAGCATTTTTTATTATTTTAGGTCTGAAAACCAAAGAACATGAATGTTAAAACCCTACAGATATCATTTAACCTTATAGGCATTTCCTAAATTTCATTCTATCTATGACCAAAATATGTAGAAAGTCAACAGAATAAATATACAGTAAGCTCAAATACATAGTAAACCCCCATCCCCACAGAAAAGAGAGCTTATATTTACGTATCAATATGCTATGTGATTTGAGCAAATGATAAGCTAGAAAAAAGTCTGAGTTTCATTTTTCATAACTCTTCCTAAGATTCAGAAAACTACTACTTACTCTTTATCCCAATTATACAGATAAGGAAAGACAGACTCAAAGACTTAAAAAGTACCTGCTCAGTCACAAGAATGAAGTTGGAACCTCTCATGTAGTGCTTTGCTTACTACCACCCTATCTCAGGCTAATGTGCTTTAGTGTCCCATTTTATACTTGTTAGCAGCACATCAGTGTCTTTGTGCAGTGTTTTTTTCTTTTGGTAAAGAAGGGGTCTCACTATGTTGCCCAGGCTGGTCTGAAACTCTCAAGTGATCCCTCTGGCCTTTGCCTCCCAAAGCACTGGGATTGCAGGCATGAGCCACTGTGCCAGCCTATATGCATTTTTTAATGAAAACACACAAATCCAAATTTCTCATTAGCAATTTCCTTACTAGGCCGGGTGCAATGGCTCATGCTTGAGGCCAGGAGTTAGAGACCAGTCTAGGCAATATAGCAAGACCCCCACCTCTACAAAAAAATTTTTTAAAAATTAGCCAGGCATACTGGCATGCACCCCATAGGCCCAGCTACTCATAAGGCAGAGGCAGGAGGATCACTTGAACCCAGGAGTTTGAGGTTACAATGAGCTATGACCACACCACTGCACTCCAGCCAAGAATCAGAAGTTTCCTTACTAATGCAGTGATAAATCAACATCAGAGGAATTCTGTTTTCCCCAAAGGAATATAATAAGTAGGCTTAATCCCTAAACCCCAAATCGGCAATGCTTGGAGACTGAGGTAGAAAGTCTACAAATCTTCAGCTCCAAATGTACCATGAAAAAATACAATCGGCACTGCATTTTAATATTCTATTTGGTGAAAAAAGCCTTTTATTTTCATAAAGTAAGTTATTTTTGGCCAGGCATGGTGGCTCATGCCTATAATCCTGGCATGTTGGGAGGCCAAGTGGGAAGACCACTTGAGGTCAGGAGTTCGAGATCAGTCTGAACGATAGCAAGACCGCCATCTCTACAAAAAATAGAAAAATTAGCCTGGTGTGACGGTACCTGCCTGCAGGTGGATGGCCTGAGCCCAGGAGTTTGAGGTTGCAGTGAGCTATGGTCATGCCACTGCACTTCAGCCCAAGAGACAGAGCAAGACCCTGTCTCAGACAAAAAAGAAAAAAAAAAGTTATTTTAAAAAGAAGTGCCATTTGTTTTAAAAAGTTAAAAAATTTTGCTTAAATAACAAAAGTTTTATATAATAGCTCAAAGATTAATTTGAAAACACTGGCCCTGAGGTCTAACATCTATTATGCATTAAATTATATTTCTTGGAACATCCTTTTAAGTTTTTTTTTTAATAAAGGGATAGTAAATTCACTTGCTCAGCATATCTATTATATTAGTTATATATTGGTAAACTTCTATCACCACTTTCCTAATTAATTCATAGGACTCAGAAGGAGAAACTTTAGGGTTAATTTGGCAGCTTTTCAAGCTTTAATATCTATCATAAACCAAATGAATAAAAGACAACTTCTAGAATCTGTTAAGTGAACTTCTTAGAAGTCAATTTAAACACACAAATTCACAATCTTTTATCGCACTTCCAGAGTTCTAACACCTAAAATTTTCATCAACTTGTTTGGTGGCAAAACCTGACCTGAATGGATGTAAGGCTATTTTTAGTATACCTGTCTTTCTTCACTTACTATGACTATTAATACCTTTCCCTGCAGAAACGTTTCATGACGGAGGCTACCCCAGACCCCACTGGAGGTATCATATACCGTATGTGCATTGTATTACCTTCGTAAAATTGCAATTGCTTTTACTTCCCAAAGCACATCTGGCAACCAGGGTTTTACATGTAAGATTGTGAACCAATATCACTGAAGTAGCAAAATGTATAAATCCACAAAGTCAGTTACTGAAGACTGATGAACATACTTAATTTTCTGTTATATATAGCTTTCCCATAATTAATAGTAAAATTCTGAAATAAGTCAATTTTTCTTTAATTTTTGTTTAAAGCATTAACTGATGGCACTCATCATCATTCTTAGAAACTGTTTCCCAAAAAAAGCTTCCAGTAAAATATAATTACACTTGGACTCAATCAGAGTAACTATCTTAGATATGAGATCTGCTTTC
This sequence comes from Avahi laniger, assembly GCA_963575035.1. Taxonomy (NCBI): domain Eukaryota; kingdom Metazoa; phylum Chordata; class Mammalia; order Primates; family Indriidae; genus Avahi; species Avahi laniger. The sequence goes on along the minus strand of CAUYSK010014086.1, from coordinate 36,472 downwards.
CTGTGGATCCAGAGGCCACCTGCGTGGAAGTTGTTGCCAAATTCTCTACAGCAGGACCAAGTGTCTCCATGAATTCTTCTGTCTCTGAAGTATCTGGTGTGCTGAACAACCAAAAGAAACTAAGTAATTTTGGAATCTACAGTTCTCTCAAGACTGATTTCTTAATCTAAATCCACCTAAATGATGATTATACCTAATTAAAAACATTTAGGCTCCAAATAAAGAATACAGAAAATTATTTTTAAACAAATGCAAAAACTAAATAGACCCAAACAGACAATAAAACATTTCTTCCTTTTAATCTTCAAAATTATACCCCAGTTACTGCTAAAAAAAAAAAATAACTAATTTCCAACATGATGAGTTACTAAGCACAGGCATTAGCCTCCCCACCAGACTCTAATAAAAAGGCAGTAAAGTATACAACATGGAATAAATCCATAGCACCAAAGTCAACAGAAAAGGAATCGACAGCAGACATTTCAACAAATTTCTAGAACATGAAACACAGATAAAAGTACATATCACAGACTATGCACACAGGAGGCTGCAGGGAAAAGTGAGGCAGGCCAATATGGAGGGATTAACTGATAGAACAGCTTTGTACTTGGCCCTCCTCAGTTCCCCTTAGCTCAACTGCAGGCTGACCAGCAAGCTGGCTAACAGCACACCCCACTCAAATATAAAAAGGCCATAATTTGTTCTCCCATTCAGAAGAAAAGTGGAGGAGCTACCTGAACAACAGCAGCAGTAACACTCAACCAATACCTAGTCCTTCATTTGCAAATGTAGACAAAGATCACCGGACAAAAATCAGCATTAAGAAACAGTGCGAACCAAACAAAAAGAACATGTGACCAGGGAGGAAAAACAGATATTCTAATTAACAGAAGGGAAGTTTAAAGGAAAAACTAAAAGCTTTCAGGAAGGAGGGGGAAAAAACAATTAACAACAAAAGAAAATAACAGGCATTTTTAGACAGACATTAAAAACCCTGGATGCCAGGAGATAGTGGAGCAAAATACTTCCCAAGTTCTAGAAAAATGTTAAACTATTTATTAATAGTATTCTATACCTAGCACTACTGTCAATTAAGCATGAGAAAAAGTTATTTTCAGACACACAGGACTCAGAAAATTTATCTCTTGCCATCTTTTCTGAATAAACTACTTAAGAATGTTCTCGGGCTGGGCGCGGTGGCTCACGCCTGTAATCCTAGCTCTCTGGGAGGCCGAGGTGGGCAGATTGTTTGAGCTCAGGAGTTCGAAACCAGCCTGAGCAAGAGCAAGACCCCGTCTCTACTAAAAATACAAAGAAATTAATCGGACAACTAAAAACATATAGAGAAAATTAGCCGGGCATGGTGGCGCTTGCCTGTAGTCCCAGCTACTTGGGAGGCTGAGGCAGGAGGATCGCTTGAGCCCAGGAGTTTGAGGTTGCTGTGAGCTAGGCTGACGCCACGGCACTCACTCTAGCCCGGGCAACAGAGTGAGACTCTGTCTCAGAAAAAAAAAAAAAAAAAAAAGAATGTTCTCCAACAAAATGAAAGAAGAAATCAAGGAAAAGGAAAATATGTGATCCAAGAGGAAACTGTCTTGGGTAAATTTCAGGGTATCAGGGCAAAGCATATCTTAAGAGCAGAGAACTCCAGGAAAGAAAGTAGACTCAGGTCACAGGTATTATGATTACATATCTTCAAAACGTTTACAGATTTGCAGAAGGCAAATTTTTCTTACAAGAAAAATAAAATGCTATTTAGAAACAAACTGTACAAGAAAAGTCACGGTCCAAATACAAAGCAAACTAAAATGTTTTCAGCAACTGATAGTATGTTAGAAAAGAGAATACATCTAGTCCTGATAATAGGAATACACATACAATAGCACAAAACCTAAGAAAAATATAATCCCAAAACACTACTTGATACCTCAGAATATTTTCAACTGTCAACTCCTCAGACAGGCCTTCCTTAATCACACTATCCCTTCACTGTGCTTTATTTTTATTCCCCAAGCATCATTACTTAAATTATATCACATATATTATTTCATTGATTCTAATACACACATTCTTCTCACTTTTTAACCCTGCTGAAACTACAATCCATACACTTACAAGTACTATCAGCCAGGTGGCAGCCTTGTTACTGTGTGAAAAATCTTCAGTGGCTAACTCCTAAAAAAATATAAAACCACCAGTATCAAAATGCTTCAGATCATACAAAAGATGATACTTATTTGCTTGTTGGTATATATCTCAGAAACATAAACAGTAATTTTCTTTTTAATCTTTGTATTCTCTACACACAGAACAGCTACTGGTACACACCAGATACTTGATCTGTGTTACATTTTAACATCTCTGAAATCAGGACAAGTCCATCAGAATGGATCCTACACAGTTGGCCCTGATGTTTTTTTCTTCTAAATGGTACACATAATAGTAAGCATTATTAAGCAACAGTATCTAAGATTTGAAGAAATACAGCAGCAAAAATTTGGAGGAAAATGTAGATAATAGTGTGAGTGACTGACCCCTCATTTCAAAAGATGATCCCAAGAGTTGGTAAATCCAAGAAACAGAAACATAAGCATAGTATCATTTTTGAGTTATAGAACTAAATATCCAAGAAAATAAAAACAAGAAGGGATAATTATGACTGTCTTCTGGAAAAGGGCAGTAGTTTTCATTTTTCACCATAAGCCAGTCTATACTGTTTTATCTTTACCAGGTGCACATACTTTTTCACGAACCGTTTTTAAAATATTTGCTAGGAAGGGGAAATACAAATACACACACACACACACCACGTAAAGACTGTGACAGAGACATTCACACAGATACAGAAAGACATCCAGGGGAAATCAGAGTCAAAGTAAGAATAAGGTATCTCCAGAAATTTCAACTGGCAGTGGCGGCAGACACCATGAATTCAGGACCCAAACTTAGGAAATCTTTAAAGCATGACATCAACACTTGGTACCTACTGAAGACAATTATGCCGATTATGCTTATCAGAAAGTGTACATTAAGGTCAGCAAAGGTGTGCAAGTTTATCCTGTTGCCTCAGACTGAAAACTCACACCCCCTTAGGTGAAATAATTACAAGCTAGCTCTCCCTCGCTCAAACACTCGACATGTGCTTACTTTCAGAACAATGACAGACGTGGGGACTAAGCATGGTCTCTATCCGAAAACCCGACATATTATTAAGGGAAGGCAATAGCTGGGGAAGGGGACCACTGCCTGAGCGGTAGGTGATCCGCGACTCCAAGAACCGTGGCCGCGACATGCACAAACCCAGCTTTCGGAATTCCCTGCAGAGAAGCCCCCAAGGGCCCGCGCCTGTCCTCGCAGAAAAACAGGACGCCTCTCCCAAGAAAAAGCTAACCATCTGAAAACCTCACTTGCCCGGACGGGCTGTAGGCGCGCACTTCAAACCCCTTCCCGCCCTCCCCGCGCCAGGCAGGCGCAGAACCATCGCAAAATCTCACAGGGCCAAGACTGAGCGCGCCAAAGCGGGACCCACCCCCGGAGACGCTGCTGCTCCGGGCCAGTCCCTCCCCTTCCTCCCGCGCAGAGCTCATTCATTCTTGAGGCGAGCAGCCGTCCTCCCCGGCCGGCCTTCCCTGCCCCGCAAATCCACCAGACGCTTTGTCTCCGGCCGGCCGGAAACTGGGGCGCGCACTCAAGCGCGCGCGCGAGCTCAGCACCCCGCACCTGGGCCCTGCGGGGCCGCCCCGCCGCCTTTCTGCGCGGGAGAGCCCGTCTCGGTCCCCGCGTCCGGGATCCGAGGTCCGAAGCCGGAGCTCCTTCTTGGCAGCCCCGGACGCGCACTTCGCCCGGCCCTCCCTCTGGGTATCCAGGACGGAGACACGGCGTCACGGCCCGCATGGCTACAACTCGAGCCGCCTCCGCGCCCCCTGCCCCGCCATGAACCCCAGATTCTTTCCCCTCTCCGGAGACGGAGACCCTGCTCCTTCCGAAGCACGCTGGCGCCCGGGCCACAGTTCTCCCTCCCCAGGGCGGAACCCCGGGGAGCCCGCTGCGCCCCCGCCCCTCCCGGCGAGCGCCAACGCGGCCGCCAACGACCACTCACTTGAGGAGCAGCTGGTCGTGCTCGGCCTTGCACTTGCCCAGCTCGATCTGCAGCTTGGCGCGCTCGCGGGCCGTGTCGTCGAGCGCGCGGCGCGCGTCGGCCAGCTCGGTCTCGTAGAGCGCCTTGAGGCCGGTGAGCTCGCGGCCGCGCACCTCCTCGCGCTCCGTCACCTGCAGCTGCAGCGCGCTGTTCTCCGTCTCCAGGCTGCGCACCTTGTCGATGTACACCGCCAGGCGGTCGTTGAGCTCGCGCAGCTCCTCCTTCTCCTGCAGCCGCGACAGCCGCGTGGGGCTCAGCGGCGTGGAGGGGCCGCCCGCGCGGCTGCCGGTCCGCGGCGGCACGGGGGTCGCGGTCGCCATGGTGGGCGGCGGGGGAGTGGAGCGGCGGAGCCGCGGACAGCACTGGGACAAAACCGGACCAAAGGCACAAACCTGCGACCTGCGCTCGCGTGCGGAGGCCGGCGATGGAGGGAGCGGAGAAGCACCTGGGATGGCGGGAGCGGCACAAAGGGCAAAGGGGGAGGACCGCAAATCAATCAGTCGGCTGTAAAACGCCCTTTGTAGGAAAACACGCACGCACACACGCGGGAAGATGCGAAGCGAGGGTGACCGAGAGGCCGAGCAGGGTGCGCGCCGCCGCCGCCGCCGAGTCTCCTGCCCTCAGCACTTTGTTTCCTCGCAGGCTGCGCGGAGCGGCGGGGGGGGCGGGAGGGAAGGCCGCGCGGGGCGGGCAGGAGGCGAGCCGAGGGGGGCGGAGGTGGCGCGGGCCGCGGCGCCGCACTCCCCAACATGGCGGCGCCTCCACGTGACCGCCCCCGGCCAATGAGGAGCGGACCGCGCGCTCCTGCGGCTCGGGGGCCGGGCCTGTAAATTTAAAATCGAGCCCTCGGGCAACCGTCGGCTCGGCGCGCCGGCCTGGGCGTGGCCGGGTCTGAACTGAGGGCAGCGGGGAGGGGCGGCCGGCACTGCTGTCCTCTCGGCCCTGGGCTCAACGCGCTCCGGGGCCTCCCGCCGCCCCGCAGGGACCCCTGGAGGGGCCGGGCCTGCGAATGGCGGGAAGGAGCACGGGGGTTTCCGGGGCGGGTCTGCGCCGCCGCCCACACCCGGCGGTTCAGGGAAATTCAAATGTAAACGTCTCTAACAGACCCTGGCGAAACTCGCTGAGGCCCGGACGTCCGCGGTGTTGTAACCTTATCCCTCGCCCCACGGGAGGGCTCGGGAAACTGGCCTCCTGGCCGCGCCGCTGTGGCGTTACGTAACGGACGCTCGAGTCCGAGGTTCAAAGCTCAGTGCTTGCTGGTTCCAAGCGCAAGTCTTTATTTTTCTCTCGGACGGAAAACGGTGTATCAAAACGCCTCTTCCCCATGAAATTCAGATAATGTGTCTTGAAGCCGACTGAGTTATCACTGAATAAACCAGCAGCCCTGATTTTTAATCATGCTGACGGGCGGTCCCAATCCGTTTGTTTCTTAACAATTTAAGGGTTTGTAAAATCAAAAACAGTTCACAAACGATTAACATGTGACCGTGAGTAAATAGCATAAACTGTTGTCATACTTCATTAAAATCAGATGCATCTGATCTGAACTTGTGAAAATTTAAGTTGAAATACGTTTTTGGTTTAAAAGGGGGCCCCCAAGTTGTCATGTGGCAACTATTAATATTTCTAATAGAAAGTCCATTAATCCCCTTGAAATGTTTTTAACTTTTAGGCTAGCGTTTATTGGGACTTACTGTGTACCGTGCGCTGGGATTTTCATGGACTATCCATCCGTCTTCACCACCGCCCTATAGTGTGGGAATTGTATTATCTCTGAAAATGCATCCATGTTGTACATGAATTTCCTGCAGGCCACCTAGCAGGCGACAGGACTGCGTTTGAACCTAGGGTTCTAATTGACTTGAGAGTCTGGCCCTTAACTATAACCTTAACTGGACGGCCACCTCACAACCTATTAGAAATGCATCTGTAATTAAAGGTTAGTTACCTTAATAGTGGCGGCAGTGGAGACCGGGATGTTCTTTAACTATTAATCAAGTCGTATGTGAGAATTAGTGAAGAGCACTGGGCAGCGTATTCATCCTCGGTGAATTTCTGGCACTCTGATGATACTCTCCTTATTAATGGTTCTATTTCCTGTCTGTTTTCTAAAATACTTTCTCCCTTAACCTCATTGGGAATTAAAGAGTTGAAAATCTTAGATTTTAAGTATTCAGATAATCTTACTAACTTAAAAAAAGTCGTAAAAATCTATATTACTGGCCAGGCACAGTGGCATGGGCCTGTAGTCCCCGTGACTAGGGAGGCTGAGGTGTCAGGATCCCTTGAGCCCTTTGAGCCCGGGAGTTGTAGGCCAGCCTAGGCAACATAGCAAGACCCCATCTCTAAAAAAGGAAAAAAATAAATAAAAATTACTGATGAGGAAATGAGGCCTAAGAAGATGAGTGCTGGGTCCAGGGCTGTGGAATCAGGACTGAAATGTAAATCTGCATGATCCCATTCACTGAGATTCACCCTTTCCACCATGACGGATCCGGACGGTCAATCCATTGCTCTTACGGTTTTCATTCCTTACTCCCCCTTACCTCAGTCTTTTGAAAATATTTGGAAATTTTCTTTTTATTATTTTTTTCTTATATTATTTCCTGTCCATTTTTGAAGTTTTAAGACTGTATGTGAAGTGATTTCAGCAATGATTTCTATTGCTCTCAACCCCATGAAGATTTCTCTTGGTAAGAGTCCCTCAGTCTTCAGATTCTTTAAGGAGACACACGTTATTTCCTATTATCTGAAACAACAAATACATTGGAGTCGAACAGTTGAGGATTTGCTGTTGATAGCTGTATAACTTTAAGGAAGTTATTCCTTGGTTTCCTCTTGGGAAAATGGGAATGATTCCTACCTTGCAGGGAGTTTGTAAAGTTTTAATAAAATAATACACGCAACATGTTAGACATATGTGATGGCTAAATAGTAACTCTTACTAATAATAATCACGAGTCTCCAATCAAAGCAATCAAAAAGAATGGAAAATTTCTTAGCCTTAGAATTAGGCAATTGTGCACATATTGGTCAGATACTTTACTAAATGTACACCTCCCTTATTCTCTGGGTTTTTCCCATACCTGTCTCTGTAGCTGGATTATGGCCTATTTGTTCCATTCTTCAATACTCTTTCATAATGAGTTGATCTAGCCCTTTTCATTCAAATAATTCCTAAAATCTTATCACTTTCCAAGTTTCCCGCAATGAATTAGCAGAGAAGTAACAAATTCTGTGTAAGTTTGGCAACAATACTGCATTTACTAGGATAGTGGTGATTTCAAATATCCTGCCTTGTTTTGCCATAAACCTTTATTTACTTGTCAGGGCACATGTTCTTTAGGCCTTATACAGCCCCTCCAAGCCTCAACATGCCATGCAACTGTTTCCCTCTTCCATACCTCTGCAATACACGGCCACCTCACTGCATACAGAGAACTTTATTGATATTTGTCGTATTTTATGTAGGTCATTTGGATCTGGGACAGAAAGATATATAGGATACTTAAGAGATCTGGGCAGAAGCGGCCAGATTAGGATGGGAGCGGGAAGACAGGGAGTGAGGAGGAAAGACTGAAAGCTAGCAGTAACTCACTTTTGCCCCAGCAGAGGGGGGTGACAGCTGGCAGATAGCTGAGTATATATTGCAAATAAATGGGATTGCTAGGCCTGTAATACAAAATGAAACAAAAAATTGCTAAATGGTATCTCTTCAATATATGTTTGCTAAATGAATGAATGAAGAAATAAACAAATACATAGACCTCTACTGGGCCAGTTTATTTCACTTAATACACTTTGTAAAATTGATACTTTCTCCAGCTATCATAAAAGTATAATAATAAATCATGTTTCAGAAGATCAAATGACTATCCAGAATCTTTCCCAACTCTGATTTTGACTTTTGTGCTTTCAAAAAAAAAAAGCTTAGGAGTTTTAAAATATGTTCATCATCTTTAATAGGACTATTCTCCTAACAGGGCTGCCTGAAGTTCATATACTGCTCAAAATTTTTTTCCAAATATACTTGTTAAGATCTGGACATTTGGCAATAATAGGATTGGGCGAGTCATTTTCTTTTAACTCAGTAGTTCTGTCTTGCTTAATGGCTCAGTCAAAAGGAAAGAGCAATTTGCACTCCTGCATTTTAGTTTCTTTCATGCCAAAATATGGTCATAACACTATAACACTTTAAATTACTTTTAATATTTTTTAAAAATTATTTGTAAGGTATTTTAAAGAATTTCTTAAACTAGCACTTATGCATCTGATTTTTAACAGTTTTTATCTTACAAAGGTATAACCTTTCACTCATAGTCTGCAATTTTGCCTTTAGAGTGTTAAAAAATAGCAATAAAGACTGGTGTCAGGCTGGGAGCGGTGGCTCACGCCTGTAATCCTTAGCACTCTGGGAGGCTGAGACAGGTGGATGGCTCAAGGTCAGGAGTTCGAGACCAGCCTAAGCAAGAATGAGACCCCCGTCTCTACTAAAAAATAGAAAGAAATTATCTGGACAACTGAAAAAATATATATCTACATATACAGAAAAAATTAGCCAGGCATGGTGGCACATGACTGTAGTCCCAGCTACTTGGGAGGCTGAGGCAGGAGGATCGCTTGAGCCCAGGAATCTGAGGTTGCTGTGACCTAGGCTGTGACACCACAGCACTCTAGCCAGGGCAACAGAGCCAGACTCTGTTTCAAAAAAAAAAAAAAAAAGTAGATTTGATGGATATTTATAAAACTGCGTACTCAAAAAGTGAAACATTTCTTTTATATAAGATCCTACAAAACATGCACAAAAATTAGCCGGGCATGGTGGCACATGCCTGTAGTCCCAGCTACTCGGGAGGCTGAGGCAGAAGGATTGCTTGAGCCCAGGAGTTTGAGGTTGCTGCGAGCTAGGCTGACACCACAGCACTCACTCTAGCCAAGACAACAGAGTGAGACTCTGTCTCAAAAAAAAAAAAAAAAAAAAAGAATAATTTGAGGGCAAAGCATTTTTATACTTTTTTTCATCTTAGCTTGGTTTTCTATTAAGACAGATTTTGTTCATTAGATATTTTTAAGATGGAAACTTTTTTTATATTTTAACATGTTGGTTTTCAGCTTAACACATTCAGGATTGATCTGCTGCTTCCCTTTTGCCCCTGACTGTTAACTTAGCTTCTTTCCCTGTCACTCTTCTTGGCCACAGGTTTGTGAAGGTGAACAGTGGATCTCTGAGGCCAAATTTAGTGGCCTCTTCACTCTTTTTTTTATTCACTCAACACATATTTATTGACCAGGTATTGTTAATGTTGCTGTGCTGAGCACTGGTCCTCTTTCTCCTTTGGCTCCTGGCCTTAAAGCACAGTCAAAGACTCTACCTTGAAAGAGAACTTAGAAGTCCTCCAGTCCAGTCTCCAAAAAATATCAAATAACTTAAGCTTTGCATAAATGGCATGAGCTCAAATTGTTGTTTGTTATTTTTGGAGAGGGTGTGGGGTCTGGGCGAGGGAGAGACTTCCTAACATTGAGATGAAATCCAACCCTGTGGGTTTTGGTGTGGTTTTGTTTTTTAACCATTTCTAGGACAACAAAGACAGCTCTTCAAATACTTAAAGGCTGCTTCAAGTGTGGTCCTTCTAATGTTCAGTTCTCCAGGTCACACAGTTCATGTTCTTCCAATTGTTTGTCTTACAACATGGTGTTTCTAGATTCTTAACAATTTTAGTCACCCTCCTGGAGAGGTACCTGGTTTAGAATGTGATCTATAAATTTCAGGTTTTGTTTCTGTTTAATAACTGTATTCTTCCTAGATATGAGTACTATTTCTGTGAAAACTGCCTAGGTTTGGGATAGCTTGTTAGCTTTTGTTGAAATTCTTGCCAAGGAAATGTATTTTTTACACTGAGCAACTATTATCTGAGCATGCTCAAGTCCCTGATGTAAAATGGCATAGTATTTTCTGTAACCTATATCCTCTCATATACTTTAAGTCATCTCTAGATTACTTATAAAACTGAGCATAAATCCTACGTAAATAGTTATACTATATTTTTAAAAATTGTATTTTTATTGTTGTATCATCTTTTCTTGTTTTTTTCCCTCAGATATTTTCTGTCGAGGTTGGTTTCGGCAGATGCAGAACGCTCAGATAGGGAGGGCCAACTCCATTTGAAAATGGATACAATATACCTACAAGTGTCTAAACACTGAAATTTCTCACCTTCAATATAACCACCTTACTGTGAATGCATTTGTTTATTTTCTTTAAGGCATTATCTTACTTAGCCCACCTCTTCAGAGCAAAGGTCTGGATTATTCTTCCCTTTAACAGAGGAGGGCACGAAGGCTCGGAGAAGATGAGGAACTTGTGTCAGGTTGTGAGCTAGTAAGTGGGGCTGTTAAATCCACTAGGTTGGTTTTAACTCACCATTCTGACCTTACAGAGATCTTGATTAGTGTTGGTGGACTTCTAGCCAGTGGGTTAGTTATCCTTTCCAGTATTTGGTTAGCTGCAAATCTGGATGAGCTTGTCTCTTCCACCTTGCCTGTGGTTACCATTGGAGACCTCCCACCAGGTGAACATAAATGGCCCATTCTTTTGTGCTAATTAGGTGCCATTGTTCAGCTCCTTGGGAATCTGCTCGACCATGCTAGGAGGAGGTACTCAGGATTCCTGGGATTCTTTCCCTCTACATGCCCTTCATCCACCAGTCTGGTAACCTTCTCAAACAAGGAAATGAAGTTGGTGTGGCCTGACTTGTTCTTAATGAGCTTTCTAAAATTATTTGCTTCACAGTGTAAAATCTCTGTTACTGGGGAAACTTGACAACTCTAAATCCAAGAAATAGGAGTTTGAAAAGAGATTTTGTTTGGATTTTTGACAACTTCAGCCTGTCTGAATTAATGTAGAGTTTTCAGAAACTGCTACTGAGCCTGGAATTTTGGGGATAGTCTTGAATGAATGAGTCATAGGCATAGAAGGGATCAAGTTCCTCCGAGGTCAGAATTTATCACTTTTTGACATTCAGCTTCAGAAATGGGGTTCCACATTTAATAATGTTTAAATTCAGTTTTTCTTAATGTTCTTTTTCTGAACAGCAGTTAGGAAGACAATCTTAATTTTTACCCTTTCATAGCACTATAACATCTTGGCCTAAATTTATGTGTATATTTCACCATTTGACTATAGAGACTTGGATACTAATTATAGGGATATGTACACTTATATTTTTGTACTCTTCTGTATGTTGTCTTTTCTTAAATTTTTTTATTTCAGCATATTACAGGAATACAAATGTTTAGGTTACATATATTGCCTTTGCCCCACCCGAGTCAGAGCTTCAAGCATGTCCATCCCCTAGACAGTGTACACTGTACCCATTAGGTGTGTATATACCCATCCCCACCTTCCCCTCCCATCTGCCCGACACCCAATGAATGTTACTACTATATGTGCACATAAGTGTTGATCAGTTAATACCAATTTGATGGCGAGTACATGTGGTGCTTGGTTTTCCATTCTTGGGATACTTCACCTAGTAGAATGGGCTCCAACTCTATCCAGGATGATACAAGAGGTGCTAGATCACCATTGTTTTTTGTGGCTGAGTAGAACTCCATGGTATACATATACCACATGTTATTAATCCACTCATGTATTGATGGGCACTTGGGTTGTTTCCCCATTTTTGCAATTGTGAATTGTGCTGCTATAAACATTTGAGTGCACATGTCTTTTTTATAGAATGCCTTTTTTTTCCTTTGGGTAGATGCCCAGTAATGGGATTGCTGGATCAATGGTAGTTCTACTTGTAGCTCTTTGACTGGACAGTTGGGAATTGCATGACTTAAGTCTTAACTACGCATGAGGGTTGTTCTAGTTTAATTTACAGACTCTATGGTACCTATACCGCTTGGCCTGTGGGCTAGAGTCCTCTGCATTCTTTTGCAGCTGGTGTGCTAAGTTCTGATTGGCAGATTCGTAGAGTATTCCCTCCTCCCCCAGGTGTGGCAGTAGCTCAGGGCAGGATTAAGGTGGGGCAGGACCAAGATGGGGATCTGGGGCCCATCCCCGTCCTTCTTCCCAGGTGGGGTAGTTGCACAAGGCAACAACCCCCACTTTCATCCCTGGGAGACCCAGAATCCCTTGCTAACTACCTAACGTTTCAACATAGCTAACAGGAGAGGCATGGAGTGCTGTAGTTAATGTGGTGACGTACCTTGGCAGTGTCTCCAACACTGGATTTTCCAAGATAAACCTTTTTAGTTTTGGAATTGTATGTTTACCACATCTGGCTAAGACTGTCTTTTTCCTGGAGAGCTCTCAGTGCCCGTGGATCCACTTGTGGACCTAGGTGCAGATGACTTTCCGCTTCACTCCCTTGTGGACGTTAACATCAAATGTCCACTCCATACAAAAGCTAGTGTATCCCAAATAGGACTCATTTTTTAAAGCTGTGATAGTGGAAAGGACGTGAGATCTTCTGGGTTCAAGATATGTCTCAGTGACACACTGGCCTCCATATGACCTTGAGGATATTACTTCACATCTCTTTGTGACTCTCTTTGCATTTGTAAAGTGGCTAATCAACCACAGAGGCTTGTTTTGAGGATGAAATGAGAATTTTATGTAAAGCACCTGGCGCATGGGTAGGTATCTGATGAACATTAGTTTCCTTCCCTTTCCCTGGCCCCTGAGCTAGTCTTCTGTGGTCAACTCACAGCAGGGTGTGCTGCTGCTGGCCCCGTGCTCTTTTTTACTCTCTTCACTTTGAGCTTCAAATCTGGTGAAACTTATTTATATTTTCCTTGCTGAGAACCTCGAACTGGCTTCCTGTTTCCACCTGCATGAGATGAGAAGCTCCCACTAGACTTTCAGAGCCCTCTATCTTCTCACCATAGCCTTATTTTAGGAGATTACAGCATTCCAACACGTCCCCCTCTGGTCTCCTTATTGTCCTGTAAGTCAGCCACATGTGTATCAGCACCAGACCAGCCTGGATGCCCTTCCTTCCTTCTGGGACCCCAGCTTCTGGCTGCTCCTCTTTAAGCCTTCCCCAGTTATCCCCTTGGGACTCTTCATCATGTAGTTCAGCCCTAAATGATGCCTGAAGTTGTTGCTGTTTTCTTTGTGTGTGACCTTCCTGAGAACTGTGTCCGGTGGGGAACCTGTGGCCTTTTAGGTCCTTAAGTGTGGCCTTTTGACTGAATCCAAATTTTACAGAACAAATCCTTTTATTAAAAGTGGTGCAGCAGAGAAAGATGAAGCTTTTCATGCCTCCTTTGGCGCTTAGAACAATCTTGAAATCAGAAGGCCGTAGACACTACTGTGTATGCATTTTAATATGCATTCTCATTTTACATAAAACTTTCAGAAGTGAAATAATAAATATATTTTCTTTACATGTCTTTGTTCTTTGAAGTTACTTTAAAAATATCATTTATACCTATGCTATAAAATAACAATTTGTGAAATTATCATTATTATAACTTAGAATTTCAAGTCTAAAAAATACTTGTATGCCAGGGATGTGCAGGACATGATGCTAGGTGCTATGAGGAATACCAAGCTGAATAATTTATTTATTTATTTATTTTGAGACAGACTCTCGCTCTGTTACCTGGGCTACAGTGCCATGGCATCAGCCTAGCTCACAACAACCTCAAAATCCCGCGCTCAAGCGATTCTCTCTTGCCTCAGCCTTGGAGGAGCTGGGTCTACAGATAGGCAACCACCACGCCTGGCTAATTTTCTGTTTTTAGTAGAGATGGCATCTCTCTCTCTTGCCAATGCTGGTCTCGAACTCCTGACATCAAGCGATTCTCTGCCTTGGCCTCTCAGAGTGCTAGGATTACAGGCATAAGCCACCAAGCCTGGCCCAGGTTGAATAATTCTTACGCTCAGTGATTTCCTGTGCTCAAGGAATTAATGGTCCAGTATGTAAAAATAGCAATGGAAAGGATAAAGGAAATACCTGTGGATTGAGTGGTTACTTCAAGATTGGTATCATTAGTTTTCTTTGTGGTGCAAGGAAACTCTGAGCCCAGCATTAATGCCATTACCCTACATTTGTTGCTTAGATTGGCTTATCTTGGGAGCTGCTGGGCATTGCTCATCCTGAACATCAGCCATGTCATCAAGGCCTTTGGAAAGTCCACCTCCTTATAGACCTGACGAATTGTAAGTAAATAATTTTTAGTTATTTTTTTTCTTTAAAGTCTGTCACATGTAAAAAATATATATGGTAGAAACTTTCATCTATTAAATGTTTATTTGCTTTTAAAAGTAAAAGAATCTGTGTACTTGTAAATTTAAATTGTGCTAAAGGGTATGCAGTGAAAAGTGAATTTCCCTCTTTTAACTTCCAGGATGACAGTTTTTCTCTGCAGAGGCAACTGCTGTCACATGCTTCTGTTGTTTGCTTGAAGAGGTTTTCTGGGTTTATCTTTGTGTGTATATTTATTCCTTTTTGCTTTTCACAAATGGTGTGAAGCTTCCATATAAAAGTCTTATTTAGATGGCTATTAGCAACATACTGTCAATTTAAAAAAAAAAACAGCATTTTCATCACCCTCCAAAGAAACCTACCCATCAGCAGAAAATGCTCTAAAATTAACTGTGGTGATGGTTGTACAAATCTGTGAATATACTAAAAACCACTGAATTGTCCATTCTAAATGAATAAATTATATGGTGTATGAATTATATCTAAATAAAGCCTTTTTTTTTTAAATTGACAATATGTTGCTAATAGCCATCTAAACAAGGCATTTATGGATTCCTAAACATGATAGGGACACAGTTGTTATGACAATATATTTTTTAAAATACGCTGGAGAACACAGTAATTGAGGAGTGCTCCATTAACTTGATACTTATTTTGTGTTGCTTTTGTAAATAATGATGAAGTATAACATATCTACAGAAAATGGCACAGAACATACGTAGGAGATGATGAATAAAGATAAAGCAAACATCCATACAGTCACCACACTGGTCAAAAAACAATACTTCAAACTCCTTCCCTGTTTCCTCTCCTTTTCCCTGGAAACCACTGTCCTGACATGGTTATTGCTTGCTTTTCTTTATTATTTACCACTCATACATCCTAAACAATTCAGTTTAGTTTTACTTGTTTTTAAACTTTATATGAATATAATAATGCTACATGTATTCTTTTCTCTTTTGTTTCTTTCAGCATTACCTCTAAGGTTTATCATACAACTGAATGTATTCATAGTTCATCATTTTTTGCTTCATAACAACACTATAGAAATGTAATTTGAGCCATATTTTTTTTTTTTTTTTTGAGACAGAGTCTCCTGTGCTGCCTGGGCTAGAGTGCTGTGGCGTCATCCTAGCTCACAGCAACCTCAAACTCCTGGGCTCAAGCGATCCTCCTGCCTCAGCCTCCCGAGTAGCTGGGACTACAGGCATGTGCCACCATGCCCGGCTAATTTTTTCTATATAATTTTAGTTGTCCAATTAATTTCTTTCTAATTTTAGTAGAGACGGGGTCTCGCTCTTCCTCAGGCTGGTTTCGAACTCCTGAGCTCAAACAATCCGCCTGCCTTGGCCTCCCAGAGAGCTAGGATTACAGGCATGAGCCATCGCACCCGGCCTGAGCCATATTTTTAATTTTACGTTTTCTTGTAACCACATTAAAATAAAAGTAGAAATTAATTTTAATAATATATTTCACTTAATCCAGTATATCTAAAATATTATTTCAACATGTGATATAATAAAAATGATTCATGAAATACTTTACTTTTTTCATATTATGTCTTTGAAATTCACCGTATTTTACACAACAACAGATGCATGTGGCTAGTGGCTGCCATATTGGACCCCACAACTCTGTAGTATTCCATTGTATGGATATATTAGTTACCTATTCCACTGCAGGTGGACATTTGGACTATGTCCAGTTTTGGGTTACCGTAAGCAATGCTGTTGTGAACTTTTACACTGTAGATGGTAATATAATTGGTACAATCATTTTGGAAAACAGTTTGACACTATCTAGTAGTGTCGCAGATACAAAAATCTGTGACCTAGAAATTCCACTCCTGGGTATATACTGTAGAAAAATAAGTGCTTTTGTGTACCAGAACACACATTTGAGGATGTTTAGCGTTATACTGTCTGCAATACCCCCAAAGAGAGACAACCCAAATGTCTGAGTAGAATGGGTTGTGGAATTTTCATGCTTGACATTTGCAAAGACCAATTTATCAGGGTTCTCTCTAGTTTCTCCATTTCTTTTTTGTTTTGATACTCACATACTGAGATAATGTCTATGAATTCTCATGGTCAGCAGCAGCCAGTAGTAAGATGCCTCACTTGGGAGTGAGGAAGGTCATCTGTGGAAATGATGGCAAAAATAAAAGGGACTGGAGTCAACTTTGCTTCCCCAGGGCCCATAGTTCTTAGATACATCAATGTGTCTGTCACAAGCAGTCTGTTTATGATTCAATTACTGGGATTTGCAAAGCATTTTTTATAAAGGAGATTCAAGATCCAATTAGGGGCGAGGCACGGTGGCTCATGCCTGTAATCCTAGCACTTGGAGGCCAGGGTGGGTGGATCGTTTGAGCTTAGGAGTTTGAGACCAGCCTGAGCAAGAGCAAGACCCTCTCTCTACTAAAAATAGAAAGAAATTAGCTGGACAATTAAAATATACATATAGAAAAAAAAAATTAGCCGGGCATGGTGGCACATGCCTGTAGTCCCAGCTACTTGGGAGGCTGAGGCAGGAGGATCGCTTGAGCCCAGGAGTCTGAGGTTCCTGTGAGCTAAGCTGACACCACGGCACTCTAGCCTGGGCAACAGAGTGAGTCTTCTGTGTCAAAAAAAAAATAAGTAAGTAAGTAAGTAAGAAAGATCCAATTAGGCATTACCCTGATGAGCTCTTATTGCACATTTGGTTTACTTTGTAGCTCTTGCCATGATGGTAATATAGATAATGTGGGGATTCGCTTAGTATCTTACTCATTGGACAAAGAAGAGACTACAATGACACTGTCCTGTTCACTGTTGCATCTCCACTGCCTAGCACAGTGCCCAACACATGCCAGCCTCCAACTCCAGAAAGTAGCTGTCATATGAATAAGCGAATGAATGTGCTTTCTTAAGTAAGAGAGTGAGGCAGCCAGGGATTGCATATGACCCCGAGAGGCCAGCGTGGGTGCTATGTCTGAATGTACTGGTCTCGTGCCACACAGGCAAAAAGGTTGACACCATTGTTCTAAAACTGCCTGGATCCCATCCCCAGGGATTGTTATTTAACTGGTATGGTGTGCTCCATCTGACAATTCTATACATTTCCTAGGTGATCCTAACATGGAGCAAATCTTGAGAACCTTTGCTCCATAATATACTAGAGTAGTCATACTTCTTTTTTTTTTTTTTTTTTTTTGAGACAGAGTCTTACTTTGTCACCCTGGGTAAAGTGCAGTGGCAACATCATAGCTTACTGCAACCTCAAACTCCTTGGCTCAAGTGATCCACCTGCCACAGTCTCCCAAATAGCAGGGACTATAGGCATGTGCCACCATGCCCGGCTAATTTTTAGTAGAGATGGGGTCTCACCCTTGCTCAGGCTGGTCTCAAACTCCTGACCTCAAGTGATCCTCCTGCCTTGGCTTCCCAGAGTGCTAGGATTACAGGTGTGAGCCACTGTGCCCAGCCCAGGAGCAGTCATTCTTAGTATATGTTTTCTAGACCAGAAGCATCAGCATCACCTGAAAACTTGTCCTACCTTAGACCTGCAGAGTGGGCAGCTCTGGGGCTGGTGGCCAATAAATACTTTAACAAGCTCTCCAGGTGATTCCTATGCAGAGATACCTTTACTGTTCAGTGGGGCAGTGATAATAGTTTCATTACCAATAGTTTATTTAAATTATTGCAAATACTTTATATGTTCTCTCTGCTTGCCACCAAAAAGTGCTAACTTGAAGTTGTTTTCATGTGCATTTCAGCAAACCGAATCATTATGCACCAAGCAATGACATGTATGGTGGAGAGATGCATGTTCGACCAATGCTTTCTCAGCCAGCATATTCTTTTTATCCAGAGGATGAAATTCTTCACTTCTACAAATGGACCTCTCCTCCGGGAGTGATTCGGATTCTGTCTATACTCATTATCGTGATGTGCATTGCCATCTTTGCCTGCGTCACCTCCACACTTGCCTGGGACAGGGGCTATGGAACTACCTTACTAGGAGGTAGTATAGGCTACCCTTATGGAGGAAGTAGCTTTGGTGGCTACAGTTATGGCTATGGTTATGGCTACGGAAGCTATACAGATCCAAGAGCGGCAAAGGGCTTCCTGTTGGCCATGGCTGCCTTTTGCTTTGTTGCCACATTGGTGATATTTATTACCAGTGTTATAAGATCTGAAATGTCCAGAACAAGAAGATACTACTTGATTGTGATAATAGTGAGTGCTGTCCTGGGCATCATGGTGTTTATTTCCACAATTGTCTATATAATGGGAGTCAATCCAACTGCCCAGGCTACTGGATCTATATATGGTTCACAGATATATGCCCTCTGCAACCAGTTTTATACACCTGTGACTACTGGAGTCTACGTGGATCAATATTTGTATCACTACTGCGTGGTGGATCCCCAGGAGGTATGAGTGCTGTTTTGGTTTTCTTCACCCTCTCCTTAGGTCAGAGGCTCTCACCTTGGGATATGTAATAGAATCACTCTGGGAAGTTTTTAAAAATATTGATGCTAAGGCCCCACTTCTAATTAAATTGGAATCTGGGAGAGGGGCTGAGTGTCATTTTTAAGATATAATAAGAACAATTCAGTGGTTTTTAGCATATTCACAGAATTGTGCATCCATCACCATAATCAATTTTAGAACATTTTCACTACTCCAAAAAGAAACCTGTACCCATTAGCAGTTAGTCCCCATTTCTCTTACTCTTCCTAGCCCTAGGCAACCACTAATCCTACCTCTACATATTTGCCTATTCTCTGGTACTTCCTATAAATGGAATCACACATGGTCTTTTGTGATTGGCTTCTTTCACTTAGCATAATGGTTTTAAGGTTTATCCATGTAACAGTCTTTCATGCCTGTTTATTGCTAACTAATATTCCTATCTGTGGATATACCACATCCTATTTATCCATCAGTTGGTGGATATTTGGGCTGTTTCTCCACTGACTTTTATGAATAATGCTATGAATTTTCATGTACAAGTTTGTTTGTGAACCTATGTTTTAGTATGTCTTAAATTGGGTTTATAACTAGGGGTAGAATTGCTGGATCATGTGGTGACTCTGTTTAACCTTTTGAGGAACTGTTAGACTTTTCCAAAGAATTTGCACCACTTTATACATGCCCACCAGAAATGTAGGAGGGTTCCAATTTCTTCACATCCTCACCTCACAAAACAATGACACTGGTTATTGTCTATTCGATTCCAGCCATGTGAATCGATGTGGTACTTCATTGTGTTTTTTTGTTTTTTTGAGACAGAGTCTCTCTCTTTTTCCCGGACTAGAGTGAGTGCCATGGCATCAGCCTAGCTCACAGCAACCTCACACTCCTGGGCTCAAGCGATCCTTCTGCCTCAGCCTCCCGAGTAGCTGAGACTACAGGCATGCGCCACCATGCCCGGCTAATTTTTTCTATATATTTTTAGTCATCCGATTAATTTCTTTCTATTTTTAGTAGAGACGGGGTCTCGCTCTTGCTCAGGCTGGTTTCGAACTCCTGAACTCAAACAATCCGCCCACCTCGGCCTCCCAGAGTGTTAGGATTACAGGCGTGAGCCACCACGCCCGGCCAATATTAGCTCTTACAGTTAGGTCCATGATCCATTTTGAGTTAATTTGGGGTGTGGTGTAAGGAAGGGGTCCAAAAGTTTTTACATGTGGATATGCAGTTGTCTTAGTATTATTTGGTGAAGGACTATTTCTCCATTAAATTTTCTTCTTGCCTTTGTCAAAAATGAATTGACCATAAATGTGAACATTTATTTCTAAACTCTCAATTCAATTCCATTAATCTTCTTATACTTCTCTTCTTATACTATCATGATTACTGTATTGTTGTAGTAAGTTTTGAAATAGTAGGGTGGGAGTTCTCCAACTTTATTCTTCAAAACTGTTTTGGCTAGATTCCTTGCATTTCCATATGAATTTTAGGATCAGCTTATCAATTTCTGCAAAAAAGCCAGTTAGGACTTTGAAGGGTTGTGTTGAATTTGTAGGTCAATTTGGGGTATAGTATCATCTTTGTAATTAAAGTCATCTAACCCATGAACATAGGATGTCTCTCAATTTATGTAGGTCTTTAACTTCTTCCAAAGGTGTTTTGTAGTTTTTCCAGTATTAAGTCAGTGTTTTTAAAAGCTGTGCATGAGATTCAAATGTGTACGTGGGGTGGAGAAACCTACCTTTAGTAACCATGAATCATCCTAATTATATTAACAACTGAAACATTTCTGAGTTACTAATCTTTTTTCCCTTGTTTTTCTTCTTACATTGACTCAGGAATTCCCATTCTTTTACTTGAATGAGTCACTTTTTTGGGGTTAGATCTCCTATAACTATCTTCCATTTTTCTGAAGACTGAAGGTTTTCCCTGGAGATACGAATTTTCAGAATTCTTCTTACCATTCAGACCATTCACCCCATGGTAAATAGGGACTGAAGTTTGGTATGCTTATCGTACCACACCCTGCATCCCTCTTAGTCCACTGATGATTGAAACCTATATTCTTTGAAAAAGGATGTCACTGTCAGACAGCAGGAAGGAGAGTTTCCTTTTACCCATTGGCAGATATCCAGGGTGGAGGCTTGGTACCTGCCTCAAGTTCAAGTGCCTCCCAGGCCAATGTACCACTTACTATACCTGTCAGATACTGGGAGAACTGTCAAGAGTAGGAAGTTTCCTTGTCAGAGGGCCCTTCCTAGTAAGTACAGAAGACTCCTAAAACAAAAACCTGCCAGACCAAATGAATCATTAGTCCATTTGCTCCAATTTATAGCTTGGTTAGATCTATGTCTTCACCATCTATGGTAAGACAGGTATCTGTTGCCTAAAATTTACATTCAGTGTAAAAAGATTTGCTAAGCATGTGTTATGAACAAGATTACAAGCATGATTTTCTATTTTAAAGCTGCTTTTGAGAATAGACTTTTTCAAGCACTTTAGAAATATACCAATGATTAAGTTAATTTACTGGCCATTCTCATCTGTTTATAATAATATGGCACAAGCCATAGTTTTTAAAGTGTATAAGCTTTGGAACTAATTTTCTACAACTCTAAAATGGGGTGATGGTGGTACCTGACTTTAAGCAAGTTCGGAGGGTCGAGTCAAGTATTATGTTATATGTGCGTTTGTTTTGCTGGCCTTATCCCAGTTGGGGTGGGTTAGGTTTTATGATGTGTCTAAAATCTAACTGTTTGTTTCAGTTTTATATCAGTTAAATGACAGATATTTAGTAGGGCCTTAAGTAGATAAGCATTTTAATAATTTGCAGAGGGTGGGTTGTGATTAAGTAAGCAACTAAAATCTAATTATGCCAATATCTCTAATCTCTTTTTAGGCCATTGCCATCGTACTGGGTTTCTTGGTTATTGTGGCTTTTGCTTTAATAATTTTCTTTGCTGTGAAAACTCGAAGAAAGATGGACCGGTATGACAAGTCCAATATTTTGTGGGACAAGGAACATATTTATGATGAGCAGCCCCCCAATGTCGAGGAGTGGGTAAGTATAAAAAAAACCCTTTCAATCTTTTATTAAAATCTCAAGTTTCTGTCTCTAAATTTTTAGTGCTTTGTTAAACTTTCTTCTTAGATTTATTGTCTGGGTCTTCTAGAAGGATGACCATGGGGGAAAAAATAGTTATTGTCTGTATGTGTTGCGAACATTGTTGCTTTGGTTTGTGCTCAGAATTTTAAGAGGGTGGGATGAGTGGCAACTGTTTTACTACAAGGTAAAAATCAGATTTCCATTTTTAAGGAGTGCATCTAGGTTCTGAAAAGAAATGGCATCTCAGATAAATCATACAGAAAAGAACTTGGCCTTGGCAAAGAAAACCAGCTCCTTCACTCTATCCTCTTTGATTTTTTTGCATATCATTTTGGAGGAAACACTATTGCCCAGGGTGTTGTCTGGGGCTGAGATTGGCAAGGATGTTTTTGGAATGGTAGCAGGTAGCATGCCTTTTGAACTTTCTACATAGATAACAGCATGGTGAACGAGAGTGACTAATTCTGCGCTAACATTTACCTATGAGATACTTTAGTGAGGCAAAGACAGATTAGAGAAATTTCCTTTTTTTCCGTATACTATTAATAGTACTGGCTTCCTATATGATGTGATTTGCTGAAAGCCCGGAACATCCCTGTCCCCCAAAATACCTCCCAAATGAGTGTTGCTAAACTGCCTGCAGTGATGTTTGGAGTGAGACTTTGTTTCTCAGAAATCCTCTGTTAGGATGCTGTTGGAAGCCACCTCAGAAACTGCCATCACAGGTTTCCTTTCACCAGATTGGTTTCTGTTCTCATTGTGAAGGTTAGTTGAGAATACTGCCCCCAGGTTCAGGGGAGGTTTGTTTTGGCCTGTGGAAGTGGGGTTAAGGGCTAAGGGTGAGTGCAACCGGTTGGGGCTGAGATAAAGACATTGATATCTTGAAGGCTCCTTTAGTTGTAGCATTCTATACGGCTGCTTTTTAAGGAAATCTAGAAGCATAGAGGAAATTTTTTCTAGTTAGTTAAGGAGCAAAAATGAAGCAATCTTAAGAAAGCCAGAAAGAGCGTGGCAGGCATTTGCTCCTAAAGTGACCTTTCTTAGTTCCTGCCCTCTGCTCGAAGCCCTGAGTCAGTTCTGTTCTTCCCCATATAGAGTGTGAAGGTGTTAGGGAGTGTTTTGTTTCGACCTTTACCTCCAGGCAAAGCCACCTTGTAGATGGAATGGGACAGTCTGTTGTGAACTATGAAGTAAATGTTTCGCTGAGAGTTTCTGGGTGTGTCAGTTTTCACTGGCTGTCAGATGTGTTTACTTAAGGTTTCGAGAGGCTTTAAAAAAAAAAAAAAACAACAACATGCCCGACTCAAGGGAGACCAGAGCCAGTAAGATTGGAGTCCCAGTGAACTTTGGCTTGTCATCTGATTTTACTGTCATGAAGGTTTAATCAGTTTTAGTTGCTTTCGATAATTCGGGAAAAGATAGCTGTAGTAATTTATGGAGGTGGTGATGATGATGAAGCTGAAAAGGACGACTTACCTTTTAAAAAGGTATTATTTTTATAAAATTTTCTTCCTGAATCTCTGGAAATTTGACAGCCCATGTGGACTTGTTTCTCTGTAGTTACAAATTGTCATTGTACCAAACGTAAAGAATCATCTGTTAAATAGCAGATGTTTGATTTTGCCCAACTAATGTCTTATGTGATACTTACCACATGCAAATCCCTCACTTCTTCTCCCTTTCTCTTCAGTTTCCCCAGCTGAAATGCCCGAGAAATTCTCTTTGAAGTAAGTTATTTGGAGGTAGTTTTAGCTACAGGTATTTTGCTTTTCCTCCTATTCACCCCTCACCTGCTCAAGTTCATGTTGCTGAAGTCACGAATGAGAATCATGTTCTCATTCTTTTCGCAATCAGCCACAACAACTGGATGTAGCCTATTATTACTCTTGTTTCTCTGCTCTTGTGCACCTTGACTTTCTGCTTGATTGCTTTCACCCTGATAATGGGGCTGCAGAGGGAGAATTTTGTGACCTTGCTTCTAAAGTGCCTGACAGTGGAGTGGATTATTGATTTTTCTTCCTTTTGGTCATTAGAAATTAATACTATTGGCCAGGCGCGGTAGCTCATGCCTGTAATCCCAGCACTCTGGGAGGCCAAGGCGGGTGGATCGCTCAAGATCAGCAGTTCAAGACCAGCCTGAACAAGAGCAAGACCCCGTCTCTACTAAAAAATAGAAAGAAATGATCTGGACAACTAAAAAAAATATATATATATAGAACAAATTAGCCGGGCATGGTAGCGCATGCCTGTAGTCCCAACTACTCGGGAGGCTGAGGCAGGAGGATCACTTGAGCCCAGGAGTCTGAGGTTGCTGTGAGCTAAGCTGATGCCACAGCACTCTAGCCTGGGCAACAGAGCCAGACTCTGTCTCAAAAAAAAAAAAAAAAAAATTAATGCCATCAAAATAATCTCCATTTAAAATAATGGAAAAGAATCTAGAATTAACTACTTGTGCTAAGTGAGAACTAAAATTTGGGTTCTACTGAAGGGAGAACTAAGACAAGATACTCCCCCTATAGCTAATAATTGTTGGTCGAGGGGAAAGAAAAACTTGTGAAAGCAACAATTTTTTTTTTTTTTTTTTGAGACAAGATCTTGCTCTGTCACCCCAGCTAGAGTGCAGTGGCATCATCATAGCTCACTGCAACCTCAAACTCCTGGGCACAAGCCATCCCCAGGCCCCAACCTCCCCAGTAGCTGGGACTGCAGGCGCATGCCATGACACCTGACTAATTTTTATATTTTGAGTAGAGACAGGATCTCACTGTTGCTCATGCTGGTCTCAAATTCCTGAGTTCAAGCAATCTTCCTGCCTTGGCCTCCCAGAGTGCTAGGATTACAGGCTTGAGCCACCACTGAAAGCCACAATTAGTTAGCTGTTCAATATTAGTTTACTCCCTCCCTACAAATTTGGCTAGGTCTCGAAACTTATTACTGTATTAAATCTTACTGTCTTTCTGGGATTTTTAACATCTTTAGGATTACAGCCCCCCCAGAACAGAAGTGGGACAAAAGCTGAGCCTTCAGAATGTTAAACAGGTTTTAGCCTGATTGTATATTGTTTTCTATAAGAAAACTTGCAGTTTTCTAATTTCCCATTTCCCCAACACTGTGGTTTTCCTGCCTTCTTAGGGATTTTTTTTTTTTTTTTTTTTTGAGACAGTCTCACTTTGTTGCTGGGGCTAGAGTGAGTGCCATGGCGTCAGCCTAGCTCACAGCAACCTCACACTCCTGGGCTCAAGCAATCCTCCTGCCTCAGCTTCCCGAGTAGCTGGGACTACAGGCATGTGCCACCATGCCTGGCTAATTTTTTCTATATATTTTCAGCTGTTCAATTAATTTCTTTCTATTTTTGGTAGAGACGGGGTCTCACTCTTGGCTCAGGCTGGTCTCAAACTCCTGAGCTCAAACAATCCGCCTGCCTCGGCCTCCCAGAGAGCTAGGATTACAGGTGTGAGCCACCGTGCCCCGCCCCTTCCCAGGGATTTTTGGGGTTTTTTTCTCCCTCCCTTTTCTGGATATCTTGTTTTTTGTAAAAGAAACAGGCCATGTTTGCACACAGTTTTGTGTTGTTAGCCTGATCCTTTATAGTCTCCTAATTAGGTGTATACCCGTTGTTGTATTTTAAATGTTTTAAGGTTCTTTTAATTAAATTTGCATATCTTTGTTTTGTTATGCTCTCAAACCCCAGATCTAATTGTTGTTTTTTCTGAATTATTAATAAATATTTTATGTTTGTAAGTATAGATAATTTTTAAAATACAGTGAAGACCAGGGCACAATGGCTCATGCCTGTAATCCCAGCACTTTGGGAGGCTGAGGTAGGAGGATCACTTAAGCCCAGGAGTTTGAGACCAGCCTGGGCAACATAGTGAAACCCTTATCTCTACAAAAAATAAAAAAATTTAGCTGGACATGATGATGCACGCCTGTAGTCCTAGCTATTTTGGAAGTTGAGGTAGGAGGATTACTTGCTTTTTTTTGTTTCTTTGTTTTTTCTTTTAGCAGATGAGAGCTTAAAGGAGGATTACTTGAACCCAGGAGTTTGAGGTTGCAGTGACCTATGATCATGCCATTGCACCCTAGCCTGGGCAACAGTGAGACCCTGTGTCAAACAACAGACAAATACAGTGAAGTATAGTCATTCCTTGGTACATGTGGAGGATTGGTTCCAGGACAGCCTGTGTATACCCAAATGCATGCATACTCAAGTCCTGCAGTTGGCCCTGTAGAACCTGCAGTATATGAAAAGTCGGCCCTTTGTATACCTGGGCTTCACATCCCTTGCATACTGTATTTTTGATCCATGTTTGGTTGAAAAAAATCTGCATATAAGTGGATCCTCAAATTTCAAACGTGTATTGTTCAAGGGTCAACTGTATAAAGAAAATACTGTCACCTTCAGTTAGTACTTTAGTGTATATTCTTTGATCTTTTTTCCCTTTTCCCTTTCTACTTCTTATTCTAAATCGGAAGTAGGCTCATATTCTCTTGTGTAAAATCTTTCCTCTTATTTATTTATTATTATTATTTTTTAATTTAAGAGACAGGATCTTACCCTGTCTCACAGGCTAGAGTGCAGTGACCAATCACAGCTCACTGTAATCTTGAATTCTTGGGCTCAGGAGATCTTCCTGCCTCACCATGCCCAACTATTTTTTTTTTTATTTTAAAATGTTAAGGAGGTATAAAATTTTTTGTTACATGGCCTGAGTCAGGCCTATAAATGTGCCCATAACCTGAATAGTGTTCATTGTACCTGTTAGGTGGGTTTTTGCCCCTCCGCTACTCCCTCCTGTTTTGCTTTTTTTTTTTTTTTTTTAAAGTAGAAACACAAAGTCTTTACTGGGCTTTACTGCCCAGGCTCGTCTCAAACTCCTGGTCTCAAGCAATACTCCCTCCTCCAACTTCCAAAGTGCTGAGATTACAGGTATGAGCCACTGCACCCAGCCCCTAACTGTTTTGACTTAATGTTATGTTGTAGTCATTTTATCATGTCATTAAATGTTCTCCTCACATTTTTGATACTGTTAAAAACTTATTGAAGTATAATATATGTGTATACATACACAGGGAGTAAAGTACATCAAGTGCTCTAATTTAATTGTAAGGCTTGGGGAATTTTTACACCTATTTGTCCGTATAAACAATACCTAGATCAAGACAAAGAACATTCCAATGTTGGAGGATTCCTTATGCCTCTTCTCAGCCTCTCCAGAGGGTGATACCTACTCTTATTTCTATCACATCGATTAGTTTTACCTGTTCTTAAACAGGAATTATGTACCATGTGCTTTTGTGTCCACACAGTGTAGCGTCTACAGGATTTGTTCACATTGTTACTTTTATTGGTATCATTTTGTGTTTTTATTTTTTAATTTATTTTTTTTCCTATGTACCTCATCTGACTGGAGATTGTGTTTTTATTTATGTATTTTTTTTTGCAAGATAAAAGCAAAAAGTCCATGGTCCGAATTAGAGCAGGTTTTTAGAGAAATGGCTCCTTGTGTCATTGTGTTCCCATTTGGCCATTTCTGGGTGTCTTTCCCTAGCCTCTCCCTCTCTCATACATGCTCTAGTTTATTGTGATTCCTGGACTCCATCTGTGTGTGCAGTCATAGACACAAAGTTGGTACCGTCTAGCAGAGTGGGTATAGCTTGGAGCCAAACTGCTGTTATATTCCAGCCTGGTTAATATTTGAAAAATACTTAGAATAATGCCTTGTATGTGGTAAATAATGTGATATTATTTTTAATAATTTGGTGTTATTTTTAACCAAAAATGGGATCATAATGTCTGCAGTTTGCTTTTTTTTGTTTTATGAACATCTTTCTAAGTATGTGAGCATGCAGATATTTACCTAATTGCTTTTAGTAGCTGTGTGGTATTACAGAGTATGAGTGTACCATAATTTGTTCTCCTATTTATGGACATTTTAATTGCTCCCAATTATTTGCTATTACAGATAACACTGCAGTGAACATTCTCATACATGTCTTTGTGCATTCTTGCTAGTATTCTTATAAGATAGATTTCTAGAACTGGGCACCGAGTGTGCACATTTAACATTTTAATAGGTATTGCCAAATTGCCTTGTTTTTAAAGGCTCTGTAGGTTCCTCTAACACTGATGGTATATAAAATTGTCCATTTCCTGACATCTTTTCCTACTCTGGACATCATCTGTCTTTAATTTTTGTCAGTCCAATAAGTGAAAATTGAGTTTCATTTTTAAAAATTTTGTGATTAAGCGTATGTTATGTGCTATTTATATTCTTAATTATTTGACTTTATGGCATGGCTTAGTTTTCTTTTGGATTGTTCACTCTTTCACTGGAGTTTTCATATTATGAATATCAATATTTTGTCTTATGTATTACTGATATTTTCTCCCAGATTGTTGTGATCTTTTACCTTTGTCTACAGTGGTCTTATTTATTTATTTTTTTAAGAGACAAGTTCTTGTCCCTGGGCTCAGACGATCCTCCTGCGTCAGCCTCCCAACTGACTGGTATGCATCACCAAGTCTGGCTTATTTTTTTAAGCCATTTTATTGAAGTGTGATTGACACTCTTCTTATTTTTTATGTACTTACGTTTTCCCATCTTTATGGCTTCTGCATTTCTTTGTTCCTAGAAAATCTTATACCTCCTTCAAGGTTTAAATGATACTTTTCTGTAGTTTCTTTGGTATTTTAAAATTTTGTTTTTTACCCCACGTGGACTAAATGTGTGCAGAGGATTGAATTAAACATATATCAGTTCATAGCACATTTTAACATCCTTGATTGGTGTAAAATTCCTCTCTCATGTTTTTTGTTTTTATTTTTTTCAATCTAGACCTTTAGACTACCAGAAACATTTTTAAAAAACCGCTTTATTGAGGTACAATTTATATACCATAAAATTTACCCATTTTACATTTACTGTGAAATGATTTTTAATAAACTTAGAGCATTGTATAGCCATTAATGCAATCTAGTATTGTAAAATAAACTTTTCATTTTAGAATAGTTTTAGATTTACAGAAAAATTGCAAATAGAGTACAAAGACCATACATGACCACATTCAGTTTCCCTGTTGTTAACATTTTACCATTAGTATGGTACATTTGTCACAACTAATATTGATATTAACTAAAGTCCATTCTTTATTCAGATTGAGAAGCCTTTTTTTTTTTTTTTTTTGAGACAAAGTCTCACTCTCTTGCCCAAGCTAGAGTGAGTACTGTGGCATCAGCCTAGCTCACAGCAACCTCAAACTCCTGGGCTCAAGTGATCCTTCTGCCTCAGCCTCCCGAGTAGCTGGGACTACAGGCATGCGCCACCATGCCCGGCTAATTTTTTCTATATATCTTTAGTTGTCCAGTTAATTTCTTTCTATTTTTAGTAGAGACGGGGTCTCACTCTTGCTCAGGCTGATCTCGAACTCCTGAGCTCAAACAATCTGCCCTCCTCAGCCCCCCAGAGAGCTAGGATTACAGGCGTGAGCCACCGCGCCCGGCCAAGAAGCTTATTTTATACTATGGTATGAGATAAGCTCTAACTTAATTTTGTTCCCAAATGGCAAACCTGAATAATGCTGAAGTTTTATTTTCTGAAGTTTTACATTTCTGGTGAAAGTTGAGTCTTTTGATGACTTTTCTTTTTGTGAATGGATTTTGACTAGAACAATTATGTAAAAAGGCTAAGTCATTTCCTTACAGTAGGTATATGATAAAATTTTTAGAGAATGGAGAAAATTGATGTTGAAGTAAAGTTTGCTTCTCTATCAATAGAAAGCATTTTCATTCACATGCCGAGGGTCACATAGTGGGTGACAAAGCCAGGATCGGAACCCTAATTAAGCATTTCCATGCCAACAAGCTCTTAGAAAAAACCTCAATGATTACCTGTTTTAAAATTAGACTTCAGATACACAGAAATAGATTAATCCTGTTCTTGGTTTATGCCGTTGTCATCTTTGGTCCATGTATAGCATTCTTGTTACATTTATTTGTTTGTTTTGTAATGAACACCCACAGATCCGCCGTCCCACTCAAGAATTACAATACAGTTCTAAGATTAAATTACATTACCCTATTTTTTTTTTTTTTTTTGAGGCAGAGTGTTGCTTTGTTGCCTGGACTAGAGTGTTGTGGCATCAGCCTAGCTCACAATAATCTCAAACTCCTGGGCTCAAGTGATCCTACTGCCTCAGCCTCCCGAGTAGCTGGGACTACAGGCATGTGCCACCATGCCCGGCTAATTTTTTCTATATATATATTTAGTTGCCCAGATAATTTCTTTCTATTTTAAGTAGAAATGGGGTCTTGCTCTTGCTCAGGCTGGTCTCGAACTCCTGACCTTGAGCGATCCACCCGCCTCGGCCTCCCAGAGTGCCAGGATTACAGGCGTGAGCCACCGCGCCCTGTCAGAGTGGGTACTTTTGATGTGTTAAATGGAGTTCTGACTCAAGTCTATCTCACATTAGGTCCAAGGGGACTGTGAACAAATCTTGCTATTTCTCAGTCCCTGAGTGCATAATAGATAGCAATGGAAGAATTCTCACAGTTCTTTCCTAACCAGTAGAGGAAGGGCCATTACAGTAAGAAAGCCCAAGGAGAAGCTCCTAAAACTACTCTTCCCCACTGTCTGCCCTGTCAGACAGGATAATAAATCAGAAGCATACTGCATGCCAAAAGGAAGTGCAGAGATTGGTACCACTATGAAAGACTTAAAAGGTGCTGTTGCTGTGGTTACCATCATTTTTCCCTTTCATTTTGCTTGTATAGTTCCTGTAAAATCTGGGTGGATTATGGCTGATTTTAGACTTCCATAGACTTAACCAGGTATTAATTCTAATGTCATGATATATTAATCACAATCCCTGATGTCCTGGTTGTGCTATCTTCACTGGTTCAGATCATCATAGCCTCTAACACTTGATAAGCAGCTATCGATGTGGTGAATTCATACTTCTCAATCCCCATTAAAAGGGAAGATGAAAAGTAGTTCACCTTCACATGGGAAGGACAGCAGTACACATTCATGCTCTTGGCCCCAAACAATGTAAATGTTCCTACTTTCCATTACAGGGACTTCAATCATGTTGAAAATTATTAGAGAACCACTTGGCATCTTGCTGAACAGATCCAATGAGCAGGAAGTAGCAAGTAGCAATATGCCTAGTAGAATCAAGTATTCTATAGGGTGGGAGATAAATCCCTTTAAAATTCAAGGGCTTGCCACATTGGTGAAATTTTTAGGGATCCAGTGGTCTGGAACATGCCAAGATACCCCTTCTAAGATTAAAAAAAAAGAGAAATAGAGGTTTCAGCTCAAACCTCCTACACTAAGATTGAGGCACAGTGCTTGTCTCCCTAGCAACTCTGCTCTTTGGTTACTGGAGATGAGAGCATTTTAAAAAGTTATTTCAGTGGTCCTCTGGCTTTCAAAGCAGGCTTTGAATTGGTAGTTGTTTGTCCTGAGTCTGTCATTTTCTTTTTTCAGAGCTTCCAATTTTGTTGATAGCCGTAAGGCCTTTCCACAATTTTGAGTCATAATTGATTCTATACTTTTCTAGTACCACGGCTATTGTGTATCCCATTGCCTCATCTTCCAGCACAAACTAAAATCAATTAAATTCAGGTGAAAGAGCTCATACTTGTGATGTCATTGCATTCCAGGAATTTTCCCCGCTTACCACCAATAATGGAAACCCTGTTGCTTCCAGATCTGTGTGTAAGCTAGCACCAAAATCTCTACCTAAGACGTGTCTGCTTTCTAGGGTCACCCTTGGTATCAGTTGTCCAAGTGATAAACAGAATTATAAGATGAACCCACATGATTCTTGCCTTTGTATAATTCACTTCCCTTTGGATGTAGTGGAAACTGTGAATATGTTACATTATTTAGCCAAAGAGATTTTGCAAATGTAATTAAGTTTCCAAATCAGTTGACCTTAAGTAGGAGGATTATCCAGGTAGGCCTGACCTGATCACATGAGTCATTTAAATCTGGGTCTAAAGGACAGAGACAGAAAGGTCAGCAAGATTTGGAGCATAAGAATGATTCATCGTGTCATTGCTGGCTGTGAAGATGGAGGGGACCACGTGACAGAGAATGCAGGTGGCCTCTAGGAGCTGAGAGCAGGCCCCAGCTGACAGCCAGCAAGGAAATGGAAACCTCAACCCTACAACTGTGAGAAACCTAATTCTGCCACAACCAGGTGAACTTGTTAGAGCATTCTGAGCTTCTGATGAGAACACAACTCAGCCTACACCTTGATTTCAGTCTGGTGAGAACCCAACTCTAAATCCAACCACACTAGGGTAGACTTCTGATCTACAGATTTGTGACCTGATAAATATGTATTTGTTTTAAGCATCTAAGTTTGTGGTAATTCGTTGCACAGCAATAGAAAAAAGAATACATTCTGAGTCTGTGTTGTTTAGAAAGTAGAGTCTAAGGCCAAGGCTTATGTACTAGTACTTTATTAGGGAGTACAATTCCCTAAGAAGGATCAGGAATAAGGGAAAAGTGGAGTGAGGCAGCGAAGGAGGACGTGGTTATTAAGAGTAATTGATTCCTTGATCTTGGGAAATTGTTTATTGAGAGACATATAAATGATTGCTTCTCAGGATAGTCCTCCCAGGCGAGATAGGGAGAATTATTTGTTGGCTCCTGCCTCCCTTTGGTCAGAGGTTCTCCCCCTGGGTTGCTAATTTCCTTGCACTTCCTGAATGTACATGTGCAGGCACTGCACGTCCTGTGGGGTCTGGCACCTAGAGCCAACAGGAAAGCCACAGGACAGGAGGTTAGAGGGATGCCTGAAGTGAGGTGATACTGGTGTGTCTGAGTGAAGTTGGTTGGAATTTACACAGAGTTGGCTGCCTCAGTGTTGGCTGAGCTGGAACAAGAGGCCAAGGGCCACAGAGAAGGCTAAAGTTGGGAGGATCTGAAGTGGAACCTCAGAGGTTCCGCCGTGCTTCCAATGTACAGTAAGAATGGTCTCTTGGTGTTCCTTTTTATGTGGAGAAGGCTGAAAAAGTGGTTAAACTTGTTATATTTTGTTTTGACCTAATATTTTCTTTGACAGAGATCACTAACTGCAGTTATGAAATTCATCATCATGTTTGCTATAAACAGGATATTTAATCCTGCTGCAGCATCTCCATAATGGTTATTCTAGGCCTCTCTGGGGATCTTCAGTGTCCCAGAGCAAACTATTCACAGTCAACTCTTTTCTGAGTGAACATGACAGTTTTCATTTAGAATTCTTTACTTTTTTCCAAACCTGATTTCATGATTTCTTATTCCCTGCAGTGTTTTATTTGGAGAATGTATGAGGAGCTAGATACAACCTTTGATTTATAAGGCATTCTCCAAGAGTAAATGTAGATGTGTAATAGCAATCCTTTCAAAGTTCAGCTTACATTGGCCTTTGCCTGAACTTGCTTTGAAGAGTCTCCATTTCCCCCCTTAACCTCTGTGCCCAGGGAAGGCATAAGCTTTCTTCTTGTGGTTATTATTATTACTATAGAGAAAAAAATTTCCAGATGTCTCTCAGCAGATTTCCCCTCATGTCCTCTTGGGTAGAACTGTATCACCTTTTTACTTCTAGCTGCAAGAGAGGCTGGGAAAGGTGGTATCTGACATTTTCATAGCCTATTGATAGGTTCTGATAACAATGAAGAAGGGGAAAGGAATGGCTGTTGGAAAGGCAGCCCAACAGTCACTCTTCGTGTTTTCTTAATTTCAATCAGTCCTGTCTCCCTAAGACTTTACCCTACATAACTTGACTGAAACTGGAGATCGTGAATCTTCTTAACCATACATGTACAGACCAATTACAGGACAGGCAATTTCTATCCATGATCCATCTCATCCATTATGCGTTGATTCTTACTAGGGTCCCTCTCAGGGGTGACCTTACTGTTAAATTTAGGGGATACCTTTTTCTTCCCTAAGCATTAAGATGACTTACACAATTTTAAAAGTTTTGAGTTTTAGTTTTTACTGTGGTTTGAGTTTGAACCCCTACAGATACTTTACATATTTGTTACTTGTTTGACCCCTGAAGCATTTGAGCTTGTAACATCTGGGAAAGAAATCAATTGCAAATTCACTAGGTAAATCCCATACAATGGAACAAGACTAATTTTCCAGAGTAGAGAAATTTACTCCTTAAAGCACTAAACATTTCTAAATTTAATCTCTTGAATAGAAATCTTTCATATCTATATTTGTATGCATATATATATAACTCATAGAGACTTCTGAAAGTACTTTAAGCATATTTTTGCAATATGGGCATTAGCATGACTACCTTTTGTTTCCCCTTTATGTGGTGATGGTTTCAGCACATCGAAATAAGACAGACAGCACAACACTTTTTGCTGCGTCCTTGCGTGTATGGTCTCCTTTAATTTGCTTCTTTGTATCTGTTTTGGCTTTAGAAAAAGGATCAGTGAGCTCGAAGGAATTTTGTCTAAAAATACAAGTAAGTGGTATCTGACTTGTGGATTCCTTTAAGTTTCCCATCAGCATTTGCCTAGAACATCTGCTAAGTGAGAGATGTCTGCATTTGATTTCACTACCATCCAGAAGAGGCTGTCCTTGCGAAGACCCAAGAGGGTGGGAAACCTTTGAGAACTTTGAATCAGCATTCTATATTTCTAATTTTATCCCTATATTTGATGGAGGCCTGGAGAAATTTTGCCACACAGTTAGTGGAAGAGCAATGAGGAAACTCAAGTCTTTGGTGGCTTGTTCCATCAAGGTGAAGATGAATCTGTTTGGGCAGTTTGCCCTGTTCTTCCCACATTGAGCGGGAAGGTCCATGGGACAGAGGTGAGAGTTTGTCTTGTTCACAGCCGTATTCACAGCACCCTAAATACACATATTGGGTGCTCAATAATGATTGAGTGATTAAATAGTATATTCTTTTCCAGTTTCCTATCTTTTTGGTATAGTCTTACTCATTATATTCTTCGAAATTGGATATTGTTGTGAGGGAAAGGAGGAATAATAAACTTGTGAGGAGAAAAGGATTATGATATTTATGGAAATTAAAGCCTTTGCAAATAAATGTCTTTGTAAGTTATTAGTACATCAGTAGAGAATGCAAGGAGCTGTATGTATGGAGTACTGATCTGAACCTGAGCAAACCTGGAGAATCATACTATGGAGCAGAAGAGACAAGAAAAGGAGAACACGAGGGAGGAAAGATGACTTAGAGGAAGAGGAGAGTCAAAGCATTTTTGTAGAGCAACCCCAAGAAGAAAACACTTTCTTGTTGGGGATATGGTTGCAAGGAAATATTCTCCCTACTTTTTATGTTTCCATGTGGGAGAACTTCAGCTAGAGTTATGCTCTTGGCCTCTAGACAGCCTCTTCCTTTCTCTTTTTAAGGCCCTCCCACCTCTTCTGCTCTCTGCCATGATTTAGAGGCCGTGGGTGGTGGGCCAGCTGCAGCCATCTAAGTCAGAGGTAAAGCTGCACAAGACTGCTGTGGCTGTGCATCAAAGCCATGTTCTACTATCCACACTTTTATCGTTAACCAAACTGAATTCTGATCTCCGTCTGTCTGATCTCTGTGTCTATAGCTGAATTGGTTACAAACTTGTGAACCAACATAAAATTTCTTAAAATCTCTTAAAACCTCTCAGTCATAATGTTTTGGCTACTCTTGTTGTTGTTTGAGAAGCTATAATTTCTTGCTTTAAGGCAGAATTGCTGTAATTACCACCATTTATTGAGAACACACATGTCAGGGAACATGCTAAACCTGGGGTGGAGACTTTGTGGCCTTAAGGCCACATGTGACCTTCTAGATCCTTAAGGACTGACAGCCTTTTGACTAAATCAAATTTTACAGAACAAATTCTTTTATTTTTATTAATACATTTCTGTTCATCTTTTATATTTTTGTTATATTTTTAAGTGAATGTATTTAAAATACCAAAGAATAAAATGTGTCAATGAAATAACCCTCCCAGATTGACCTGCGCAATTAGAACATTAGTAAGCCATAAGAGCCAAATTGACGGCTGCTACACTCATGATTTAGTTCTAACTTCCCCCACCTGACTGGTGCCACTACTGCAGGAGGCTGGTTGGCAAGAGTTTATGGGGGTTGAGTACGCCAGTCTGTTGTCATCTTTTGACAACGGTGCACTATACTTCTGTTTGAAGTGGAATTTGTGAATAGTTGCACAGCTCGACAGTATTTTTTAATTCTGTCTGCTTAACAGCCCATCTTGTCAAAGAAGACCAAGAGAACACTGAAGGAAGAAAACAGATTTTTTTTTTTTAATTTCAGGGTATTATGAGGGTACAAACATTATGGTTATGCTTTATGTCTTTGCCTCACCCGAGCAAGGGTTAGGGGCATGTCCTTCCCCCCTACAATGCTCCCCATGCCGTTTAGTTGCGGGTTTACCCCCCATCCCCCTGATCTCTGGAGAGTATTACTGTCTTAGGGTGTATATTAGCTGTCAGTGTACACAGTGAAATATACAAGAGCATCATGTCACCTAAGCTCAGTCTCAGCAAGAAAGTGTTAA
>CAUYSK010014085.1:0-12558 GCA_963575035.1 Avahi laniger | reverse complement strand
AATGTTTTGTGCTCTTTTGGGTAGATGCCTAATAGCGCTATTGCTGGATCGAATGGGATTTCTATTTTTAGCTCTCTGAGGTATCTCCAAATTCTTTTCCACAGAGGTTGCACTAATTTGCAGTCCCACCAGCAGTGTAAGGGTGTTCCTGTCTCTCCACATCCTCGCGCAATATTTTATTTTTTTAAGTAAAGAGAGTAATAACCCCCCTACAGTTGTAATTGTTCATTCAGCAAATTTGTAGAGCATCTACCATGTGGCATAATCTTTCAAAAGATCATACTCAGAATTAAGAAGACAACACACTTAATCCAGCCTTGAGATATCAAGCAAGGCTTCCTGGAGGAGGTGATAAGTAAACTTAATCCTGAAGGACAAGTCTGAGTTAACTGGGCTAAAGAGGGAGGGGAGGAGGCCAGGGAAAGGAAAATGTACCAGAATAAGGACAGTGTTTTCAAACTAGAGACAGAGTCATTTGCTTTTGATTAATCTGACTAAAACCATAATTAATTATTCTAGACTCTCAGAGAAGCATATTAGATCTTTTCATGTTGTTGGCACTTGTTTGATGATCTATAATTGGGAAGTATGGACTCATACTTTCTTTTGGTTTTCAGTGAATGGCAGGCAGAATGCTTTACCCTAATGTCCATTTTGCTTGGAAAACTGGGATAATGAATATAGCCTAAAGATATTTTGTTGTTGGAGATGTGTTAGCATCAGTCACTGTTATATGAGTTAAACATTGTATTTGTTATCTGAAATTTAGAATCTTGAATAGTTCAACTGTCCCCATTTGTGAGTGTACATGTGTTACTTTCCTGTGCCATTTGTGGCCCTTATACTTAAATCTTTCTTCCTAATATGTAAACTTCTACTCTGTGTCCATAGATGGTTTTCTGTTTTCTATAGGATTTCAGTGAAAAATTTTAAATTATCACTTAGAGGGATGAGGACAGAAGGAAAACCAGGAATGTACTTAGGCAGAGAAGTGGCTGTGTTTGCTACATTATGATATAGGAATGTTAATAGAAGAATCAATTGAGTCTTGTTATTTGATTTTTTTATCCCAGCCCTTTAAGGTAGATTTTAAACATATTGGAAAGCTGCTGGCTTTTATTTAGTAACTTTTTTGAGAATATTTAAAATAATATTTTTCCTGGGATCAAATTCAGCTCTAAGATTATTTCTTTTAAGACTTTAAATATGTAATAAATAGTTCACATTCTCTTGTACTGAAAAGCATTATAGGAAATAGCTTAATGTGAAAGATGATTAGTATATTGCTTTGTTAATCTATTTTCAACAAAAGTCACTACTGAGGTTTGTTAAATATTATACAATCAATACTTTAATACCTTTTGCATTTAAAAAAGGAAAAGGGAATTCTCATATTTTGAAAAGGAACAGTGAAACATTGTCATCAGAATACAGTTCTTGGATTTTAACTTTTGAGTCTTGCCTCTGCCAGCAGGATGACCATGAGCAAGTCATTTAACTTTACTGAGCTAAGTCTTCTTTGTGTTTAAATAAATAGAATTAAATAATGTGCGTGAAAGTTCCTGCAAACTATAAAGCATTAAAAACAAAATTGCCATCATTATTATGAAATTTGTCTTCTGACACACATTTTATAATCTACTGAACAGGACTCCTGGGAGGTCAGTTATTATCATTTATTCTATAATCTCTGGCCATGTTTTTTATACCTGAGTCCGGCATGTGAATTGTTGAGCAAGTGAACAATCTAAATCTATATACACATATGTGCACATATCTTTTCTCTTCTCTCCACCGGTAATGTGACTTATTTAATTTGGCAAATTAGTATAACCATACTTTCCTGTTTTATGATGTCTTTTCTTTTCCTTATTTTTTATGCTAAGTATGAAAGTTCACATTCAGATCTAATGTAGTTTAAGTGAAAAATGTCATAAATTATTAAATTGCATTTCCACATATGGTGTGCCACTTGGCACAATGAAAATGCACACTCATATTAATAATGAGAATATAACGAATGGTACAATGTTTTGAGACTGTTTGACGATATGTGTGGATAGCCTTAAGTGTTCATGTTCATATCCTTTGACCTAGTAATTTCGTATCTTAGAATCCATTTGAAAGAAAGTCTTAAGTAATGAAAATACTATATATAACATCCTTCATGTCCAACAGTAAAGGGGGATGATTATATGGACTATTATATAGCCATTTAAAACCGTGCATTGCATTGAGAAGGTATTAATACATGATTTTTAAAACAGAATAAAAATTTGTACCTACAGTATATCTTGACAGACATGGATTTAATGACCAAGGTTGAGGAGAATATAAATTTGTACAATTTTTAGAGCAATATGGCAATATATCCATTATAAATCCACATACCCTTTGATCTAACAATTATATGTCTAGGTTGCCTTACTGATAAACTGACATGTGCTAAAATATTAGCAGTGATATTCATTACAGCACTAATTATAGTAAGTTTGTCTATGATATTGTGTTAAATTGTTTCTAGGAATTTAACTGAAGAAAATAAACAAGGCTGTAGCTAGATATAAAACTAAGATGTATTAATCCCTCTACTTAATAATTGCAAAATAATATTAAAATCCTAAATGTCCGATGGTAGAGGGTTGGTTAAATAAATTATATATCCTGTCAATGGAAAGTTAGGCAGCATTGCAAATCATGCTGTAGAAGACTGTGATGAGAATCATCTTCCACAGTGCACACACACACATGCATGCGTGCACAGGAAAACATATACATATACACATACACTAAAATGTTAACTGTTTTTCTCTAGGTAGTTCAGTACAAATGATTTGAGATTTTTATTTTTCTTTAATGAGCTATGATTATGTTTATAATATGAATAAAAACTGTGAGGTTTTTTTTTTTTTCAAATTAACCTAAGTATGAAGAAAAAGCTTAGAGGAAGTATACCACAATTTTAAACAGTACCTGTTTTAAAGTGGTGGGACTAATGGTAGTTTTATTTATATATTTGTGTCTTCTCTATATTTTTCTTTAATACGTAGAAAAATATATAATATTTTTCTTTAATGAGAAAATGAGTATACTTATTTTATTGGAAATAAAGATTTTGTTTTTTAGCATCGATAAAACCGTGATTGATAAGCAATTAATTAACACAGTACCAAGTAATTAACAAACTTCTAAAACTTTTTATTTTCATTTTTAGGCCAGAAATGTACATACAGGAGAGTTGGCGGCAGTAAAAATTATTAAATTGGAACCTGGTATGTATGAAAATAATTTTTAACAAGATGATTTTTAAACAGTTTTCTTGTGCAGTTCATAAATATAGGACTTAAAAGTGTATTCCGCATTTCTTGTTGTCCTTCCTCTGAAAAGAAGTCTTCTTCATGTGTTCTATCAGGTCAGTAGAAAGAGTATCTCTAGTATGGTTATATTAAATTCTATTGGAGATGGTTAGTTAAAGATGTGTTTGATACAACAGTTTTGTTGCTAAATGAAATTTGAAATATGCACGTTCAAAAATTAGACTGACTGCCGGGCACGGTGGCTCACGCCTGTAATCCTAGCACTCTAGGAGGCCGAGGCGGGCGGATCGTTATGAGCTCAGGAGTTCGAGACCAGCCTGAGCAAGAGCGAGACCCCGTCTCTACCAAAAATAGAAAGAAATTAATTGGACAGCTAAAAATATATACAGAAAAAATTAGCCGGACATAGTGGCTCATGCCTGTAGTCCCAACTACTCGGAAGGCTGAGACAGTAGGATTGCTTGAGCCCAGGAGTTTGAGGTTGCTGTGAGCTAGGTTGACGCCACGGCACTCACTCTAGCCAGGGCAACAAAGTGAGACTCTGTCTCAAAAAAAAAAAAAAAAAATTAGACTGACAATATTAATTTTCTTTTAAGATTATAGTGAAATATCTTAACTTCAGTTTTAGCTTTTATGAGAATTTGATTAGGAAAGTGTTCTGTGATTTTGGGGGGAATATACAGATAATATGTGGGATAATATTTTGTATGTCGCTGTTCCCTGTGATTAATTTAGATTTGATATTTCTGGTCTTAGCTTAATGCTTATTTTATCAACACCTCTGTATGTCAGAAGACTGCTTGTTTTAAAACACGAGTACTTTGCTTTGAAAACAACACTGTATAAACCTTGAAACAATTTTACTATTTTGATACCTTAAAAGTTTCTAAAGTTTTTAATGAGAGCAGTAGTAGTTTTTGACCAGGTAAGTGAGTATTTGGTAGTCTGTTCATTTGCTGGTTCATCACCTTAGACATGTACAGTAAGTGTGTGACCATAATTAAGCTAGTTTCTTAATTTGAGCAATTATAATGGTTTTGCATTTCAAATATAGTATTTGGATTATTATGTGTGTGATTCATTAGAGAGATGATATTACTGAGGTATAGTATATACCGAAACACTTTAAAAACAAGCTTTGAGATATGACACAGTATCCTTTTTTCCAGGCAGGTAGAAATTATTATAATACTATTTCAGAATCCTCTTATTAAGTTCCACCTAATAAGTGTAGAATGATCTCCAAAATGTCACTAACACAAATCAAAGGGGATATAACAGAACTATGCAAGCATTTGTCTCTTCTGGAGGAATCACTTGAGCACATATTCAAGTTATGTTCAAGGGGTGCTTATGGTCCAGATACTGGACTGAGCTCTCAGAGGAAACAAAGATGTTTATCTCTTT
This sequence comes from Avahi laniger, assembly GCA_963575035.1. NCBI lineage: Eukaryota > Metazoa > Chordata > Mammalia > Primates > Indriidae > Avahi > Avahi laniger. The sequence goes on along the minus strand of CAUYSK010014085.1, from coordinate 7,834 downwards.
CTGCCTTCAGTGAGTACACTGAGCTTGTTAACAGCAGTTTCACTTATTTGACTTGAGGGTATGGCTTATTTGTAATTATAGTTCATATAATGCATTAATGAGTATATTTTCAAAATCCTACGATTCTGAATTCTCAGTAAGCCATATATTGGTACTAACATAGCAAAGCAATTTAGTAAAAAAAGAAAAACATGTCATATGTATGATGTTATGACCTAGGATTAAATGCTGGAATCATTAAGACCCTTTGAAAGGTTGGCATTTCTCACTACATTATTTTGTAAAAGCTACTGATTATATTAATATGTTAGAGGTGACTCATATATAAAACTTGAGTAATGTTTAACCTCTTCCCCTCCCCCCAAAATAAAATAGGAGTTCAGTAAACGTTAATGATATGATCTTAGGATTTGGCCATTGTTATATTTTTAATTGCCTATCTTCATGCTTTGCCCCAATTCTATCAGATTATTTGTCTTTTTTATTGATTTTTTAGATGCTGTTTGCACTTTGAGAACAGTTGATTCTTCATCATATGTTTTGAGTTTCCTCCAATTTGTTGTCTATCTTTGTACTCTGCTTATGATATTTTTCTTTTCTGAGTGGGTGTATTTTTTTTTTCTCTTAGATAAATTTGTCATTCTTCCTTTCTTATTCCCCATTTCCCCATACTCAGGCCTTTCTACTAGATAATTATAAAAAATTTTAACTGTAATTTCTTCTAGGGTTATCCTTCCAAAATTTAAATGTTTCCTTAATCAGGAACAATTTTTTTCTAAGAGGTGAAAGAGAACTCTAGGTCTATTCTTTTTCAAATGGCTAGACACTTCCCGAAAGCTATTACTACAGATTCTTTTATCTACAGGTTTGATAATCTAAATTTAAACTAAATTTCCATGTAAACATAAATTTTGCATTCTGGTCCAGTGATATTTTTTTCTTATTTGTAGTTCAATACTATCGTGGTTTTGATTACCTTAAGTTTTTCTTGCATATTATAACTTCATTACTTTTATTTTTCAGATATTTCCTTTCTGTTTTTATAATTTTTTTCAGGACTTTAAAATCATTTTTATCAAGGAGGAAGAAAAAACACTTATGAGATTAATTTAGAAGATTTGGCATTTTGACAATACTAAGGATTTTTTTCTTATCCAGGTCTTTGAGAAAATATTACAGTTTTTGCCATATAAATCTTCATATTTATGGTATTTCTTGCTGTTGTGAATGTAATCTTTTTTTCCTTCTTACACTTTCTAATTAGTGACTTTTGATATTTACATAAATTCTTGATTTTATCAGATATATTTTGTCTCTGACAGTCTTACAGAATTCATATTTTTTATGATAGTTTTCAAATCTTTTAAATTGTTCTTATAACTGTACAATCATGTCATATAGAAAGACAATTTTAGCTCCAGACTTTCAGATATTGGGATAGTGCTTCTAATGTTTATGCATTAAGCATTAAGGACTAACAGAAGGGTTGATCATCTTCTATAACGTTTCTGTCCATTTCTCCTTCTATTTGTGGCACTTTGTGCTTAAGGTGTTTTATGTTGTGTCAGTTGACTTGTGAAATTCATGATTATATTATATCTTCATTTATTCATTAACCCATTTATTGAGTACCTAACATATGTGAAGCTCTGTTCTAAAGAGTAGGAATGTAGAAGAGAACAAAAAGGCAAAGACCTTGTTCTCCTGGGACATGAATTCTAATTGGGGAGATAGAATAAAGAAATAAATGTCTAATGCATTGGTCACTCATACTGGTCAGTGGCTTTAGACTTTCCCTTACTGTTCTGGCTTGTATCCTTCATTCTCAAACATTCATGCCCTTAGTGCTCTTTAATGCCCTTTTTAATCTTGAATATAACTTTGTCAAACATTGGTATTACCAACCCTCCTTTTTGTTTATATTTTTGTTGCATATAACAAATGGATAGACCTGGTATACCTGGGCCCTGTCATTATACTTTAATCCTTTCTGGGTCATTGGTGTTTTTCTTATAAAAAAAAATTGTATGTGCTTTTATTTTATAACCCAGTCTGAATCTTTCTTCTTTTAACGGATGAGTTTATCACTATATTATTGTTAAGAGAGATGTTTGATTTTACTTCTTTGTTGTGGTTTTCGTTTTTAATGTTTCCTTGAAGTTTTTTTTTAATTATGACTGGGGATTTCTTTTATTTTTACTGCTGATAACTTGAAAGGTACAATTCTATAGTTTTATCAGAGGATGGCTTATATGACTTTGAATAATATACTTAAATGTGTGGTTTTTTAAGTCTACAACTTAAATGAAACAGTCATGTATTGACTCCCTAGATTTAAAGATGTTGAAATTTGCATGTTTATATTCTTCCTGCTTTTTTATCTCCCAGTTGTCAGCTTGTTAGTTTATTTTGAGATTTTAGTCTGGGAACTTTCTAATTATACTAGGTTATGAGTATGCATTAGTCTGTGTATCTTTCTTTTAATAATTATTTACAATCTACTTATAAATATAATGACCAATTATTTAGACTTAGTTTAATATTTAAATAGATTCAATACCCACCACTAGTCTTTTCATGCCATGTCCTTGCCATTCTGACTTATTTATTTTGTATCAACTATTGATAGTGAATCATATTATCAAAAAGATTTTCCTATAAGTATTAGGAATAACATACTAACTTTTTAAAAATTGTTTTTTTCTTAAGAGGTGGTGTTTCACTATGTTGCCCATGCTGGCCTCAAACTCCTGGGCTCAAACAATCCTCCCTCCTCAGTCTCCTCAGTAGCTGGGACTACTGACTTGCAGCACCATGCCCAGCAGGAATAATATAATTTGAATCCACAAATTGATTGTTCTTCCCAAACCTGTTCTCCCTCAGTCTTCTCCATTTTGCTAAGCAGTTAACCAAGCCCAAAATGAAGGCATTAACCTTGATTTCTCTCTTTTATTTGCACTCCAGAGTCAGTCTGTCAGCAAGTTCCTTCAACTCTACCTCCAAAACACATCCTGAATCCGTCTAGTTTTTATTGCCGCCTCCACCCTCCTGGTCTCCCTGTTTCCTTTCCCACATCTCCCTTCTCCTCCCACCATCTAATTTCCATAAAGCCACTGCAGAGAACTTCTTAAAACATAAATCAGATCAGAGCACTCTTCTGCTTAAAACCTTTCTGAAGCTTCCATATCCACTTAGAATCTATTCAGACTTTTAACCTTGCTTATAAAACTCTCCATGATCTACTCTGCCCACTTCTCTGAGCTCATCATGTACAGTTCTCCCTTCCCTACTCTGCCTCCGTTTTCTTTTTATTTAAACAGGCCAAGATTAAAGCAGCCCTTCTGTTCTGCCTGAAGTACTGTTTTTCATAATCTTTGCACAGAATGTTCCTGGTTATTCAGATCTCAGCTTAACTGTCATGTCCTCAGAGAGGCCAATTTAAAGTAACCACCAGGCCCTTGTTATTTTAGTTTTCTGGACATGTGACTACCTGATACTTTTCTTGTTCATTTATATATATCTTATTTGTCTGTATCTCTCTTCTTGAATATAAGATCCTTGTGAATAGTGATCATCTGTCTTCATTGCTGTATTTCAGCACCTGGGATAGTATAGGTACATACTAGACAGTTCAGTAAATATTCTTTCTACAGAAGAGAATTACAGATTCTTTCACCTTTGAATGACAATTTGACTAGGTATACAATGATTGCATGGCATATTCTTTTCTTCCTACTCTCAAAAAAAATCTATAGACAATTTTTCCCTTCAATATTGTTGAAGAGAACAGTAAGGTCTGCCTGATATTTTTTCCCTTTTAGGTGACTTGCTACAGTACTTCTGCCTGATTGTAGCAGAAACTAGCATTTCTTTCTTTGTCTTTGAAATTAGTAATTTTGACAGAATATATATCTTAGGAATAACTATTCATCATGTTAGCTGTCAATTATCTATACTTCTTGTCTGTTTTCTTTCCAATTATGTTTAGCTTTATGTATCTTCTTTCTATATTTTCTGTGATTTTTTTTTTTTTTTAAAAATCTGCCATCACTTTGGTGAATTACTTGTCTCCAATACTGCTTCTAGGCCAGGCGTGGTGGCATGCCTGTAATCCTAGCACTCTGGGAGGCTGAGGCAGGTGGATTGCTTGAGCTCAGGAATTCGAGACCAGCCTGAGCAAGAGCGAGAGCCCGTCTCTATTAAAAATAGAAAGAAATTAATTGGACAACTAAAACTATATAGAAAAAAATTAGCCAGGCATGGTGGCGCATGCCTGTAGTCCCAGCTACTTGGGAGGCTGAGGCAGGAGGATCGCTTGAGCCCAGGAGTTTGAGGTTGCTGTGTGCTAAGATGACACCACGGCACTCTAGCCTGGGCAACACAGTGAGACTCTGTCTCAAAAAAAAAAAAAAAAACTAGAGCTACAATAATTTAAGGATACAAACTATTTTAAAAATGTAAATTGCGACATCAAAAACGCAAAATGTGGGAAGAGAGGGAGTAGAAGTGTAGAGCTTCTCTATGCAATCAAAGATAAGCTGTTATCAGCTTAAAGTAGCCAGTTATAAGATGTTTTATGTAATCCTCAGTGTAACCACAAAGCAAAGGCCAATACAATAATAAATACACAAAAGAAAAAGGAAAAGATCCAAGGCATAACACTGCAGAAATCTATCAAACCGCAAAGAAAAAAAGCAATAGAAGAAGAAAGGAAAAGAAGATCTACAAAATAATCAGAAAACAATTAACAAAATTGCACTGGTATGTCCTTACCTATGAATAATTACTGTGAATGTAAATGAGTTAGATTTTTCAATCAAAAGACATAGAGTGGCTAAATGGACTTTAAAAAGTAAGACCTCCCTCAGCACCCCTTAGGCCACCTGTGGCACCTGCGAGGGCCACCTCAGGAAGCCTGTTTGCACCTTCTGAGCCCTGCTTTGTAAACCTTCAGCAGAGCTGGTGTTTATAATAAAGGCCATTTACAGCCCTAAAAAAAAAAAAAAAGTAAGACCTAACTATTTGCTGCCTACAAGAGATTCACTTTACCTTAAAGGACACACATAGACTAAAAGTAAAGGGATGGAAAAAGCTATCCTATACAAATGGAAACAAAAAGAGAGCAAGTAACTATACTTATTTCAGACAAAATAGACTTTAGGTAGAAAAAATGTAAAAAAAGACAAAGAACATCATTATATAATGATAAAGGGGTCAATTCATCAGCAGGATATAACAATTATAAATATATATGCATTCAATATCAGAGCACCTAAATATATAAAGCAAACAATAAGAGATTCCAAAGGAGACATAGACTGCAACACAATAATATTATGGGCTTTCAATTCCCTACTTTCAACATTGGACAAATCATCCAGATAGAAAATCAATAAGAAAACATTAAACTTGAACTACGCTTTAGACCAAACAGACCTAACAGACATATGTGGTACGTTCTACTCAACAGCAACAGAACTTTTCTCAAGTACACACAAAACATTCTCAGGATAGATCATATATTAGGTCACAAAACAAGTCTTAAAAAGTTAAGAAGATTGAAATCATATCAATTATCATTCCAAACACAATGGTATGAAACTAGAAGTCAATAACAGGAGGAATCATAGAAAATTAACAAATATGTGGAAATTAAACAATATGCTCCTGAACAACTATTGGGTCAAAGAATAATTTAGAGGAGAAATTAAAAAATATCTTGAGACAAGTGAAAATGGAAACACAACATACCAAAACTTATGGGATGCACCACAAGTGGTATTAAAAGGGAAGTTTATAGCAATAAATGCCTACATCAAAAAAGAAGAAAGATCTCAAATAAACAATCTAACATTATATCTTAAGGAACCGGAAAAAGAAGAAAATTAAGCCCAAAGTTAGCAGAAGGAAGGAAGTAAAAAGATCAGGGCAAAAATAAATAAAATAGAGACTAGGAAAACAATAAGAAAAGGTCAACAAAACTAAGAGTTGGTTTTTTAAAAAGCTAAACAAAATTGACAGACCCTTAGCTGGACTAATTAAGAAAAAAAGAGAGAAGACTCAAAGAAATAAAATCAGAAATGAAAGAGAAACATTACAACAGATACCACAGAAATGCAAAGGATCATGAGACTACTATGACCAATTATACACCAAGAAATTGGATAACCTAAAAGAAACATCACATTATACTCCATAAATATATACAATTATAATTTTTTAAATTAGAAATAAAAAACTTCAACAAAATCTAAGTAATATTTATTTGACAAAAATAGCTGATCTCGGTAGGAATGGTGAGCTTTGTGGCATTTTTACTTGCTTTTTTTACATCTCCCTCTTTCCAACTCCACAGTATCCTTCAAAAATCAACAGTCTTATAACTACAGTAGCTATGAAAACCAGCAGGCTAGCAGCCACTAGAGTGGGTTTGGAGTGTCCCCCAAAGCCCCATCCCTGCAGAATTGTCACTATTTGACCTATCTGGCAACTCCTCTTTACGGGCTCCATAAAATAGGGACTAGTCTGTATTTGACTTCACTCAGTGCTCACTCACTGAAAAATCCTATTCCTACAGTGTTTGTCTAAACAATCAGCAGAAAGTTGTTTGACATCCTAGCTGCCTGAGGCAGGACCGCCATTCTTAACATATTCCTGGGTATCAAGAAATCCTCAGGTATTTTCAGAACTATGCACATGTCCAGGAAATACCTGAGAAGGCTCCAATCTCTCAACTCTGTTGGTCTTGAGGCCTTGCACAAAGAGGAAGTGAAGATAAAGTCAGGGTAAACTGCCAGAGCATTAAAGACTGCAACCAACTTACACACTTAACTCCTTGGCAAAGAGTGAGAGACTTATTGCTTCAAGGCATATAAGGAAATCTTGTTCCAATCATTGGCTGGCCACTAAGCTAACCAGGTAGAAATTTCAGTGACCACACATGGCAAAAAAAAAAAAAAATAGACTTTACAGAATTAATCTATGAAAGTCACTAAACAAACAGCAGCAACAAAAACAAACTCTGATTGGAGGGGTTGCCACATGATATTATAAAATGTCCTGTTTGCAACAGAAAAATATGAGACATGCAAAGAAGCAAGAAAGGGTGGCCCATATACAGGGAAAAAAATAGTCAATAGAAACTTGACAGTTGGGTGCAGTGGCTGATACCTATAATCCCAGCATTTTGGGAGGCTAAGGAGGAGGAATACTTGAGGCCAGGAGTTCGAGACTAGCCTGGGCAATATAGCAAGGCCTTGTCTCTGCAAAACAATTTTTAAAATTAGCCTGGTATGGCTGCACCTGTGGTCCTACCTACTCAGGAGGCTGAAGCAAGAGGACTGCTTGAGCCCAGGAGTTCAAGGTTACAGTGAGCTATGATGATGCCACTGTACTCCAGCCTGGATGACAGAGCAAGACCCTGTTCTCTAGAAAAATAAAATAGAAACTGACCCTAAGGAAGCCCAAATGTTGTACCTACTAGGCAAAGACTTTAACTCAGCTATTTTTTTTTTTTTTTTGAGACAGAGTCTCACTCTGTTGCCTGGGCTAGAGTGCTGTGGCTTCAGCCTAGCTCACAGCAACCTTAAACTCCTGGGCTCAAACAATCTTTCTGCCTCAGCCTCCCAAGTAGCTGGGACTACAGGCATGCACCACCATGCCTGACTAATTTTTTTTTCTATATATTTTTAGCTGTCCAATTAATTTCTTTCTATTTTTGGTAGAGATGGGGTCTTGCTCTTGCTCAGGCTGGTATAATGAAGTTTTGAGTATTTCCTGCAGAGCAGGTCTGGTCATGACAAACTCCCTCGGTATTTGCTTGTCTGGAAAAGAC